>WHVE01000992.1:0-39061 GCA_015178995.1 Trichophaea hybrida
ATATATGTCTTTCATACGTAAGTATGTTCGATCTGCACCAAAGTGTCCCCCGCTGGAGTGTCGTGGGCCTTATGGAGAATTCGTCGCCGCATCGTCGTTGTAATACACAGCCGACCTTTCTCAGCATTCTTCTCTGCCTCTCTTCATCCTTCATATTGTTGCCCTTATTTCTTCTTCACTGGCCTTTGATTCTTCTTCTCTGCCCTTCTTCCTTGCCCCTACGTTTTTCTCCACCTCTTTCTTTTTCAAATCTCCACGTAACCACAGCAGACCATTCTCTTCCAAATAGAAACGTTGTGCTGACACCCATAATTTGCGCTGTTTGGTCGATACGGTGGGTGGCGGAGGGCGCTGACTCAGGTTAGCCAAGAAATGTGCGATAGGCCCAAACCATTCGTCATCAATTATGCCCGCCTTGATATCTTGAATTCATTCTCAAACCACCGTATCTTCAAGCGCCATTAGATTGCAACGCTCCTGTCGGAAGTCTGGACGGCGAGATAACGCATCCGCAACCTGATTCTTGATTCCCGGAATATGCTTGACGTCCCAGTCAAAATTCTGGGGAACCGTCAGGATGTCCATCTGACGAAGGGTGAGATGTGGTTGTGTGAGGATCCAACATAATGTCGCATGGTCTGTGTGTACCAAAAATGGCTGCTCGACCCCATATAGGTTGAACTTCCAGTATAATATCGCGTCTTGGATGCCCAAGAGTTCTCTGTCATATGCAGGGTATCACGTCTCCGCATTGTGTAATATGCGGCTGAAATAACCCAGTACCTTCTCCGCCGTGTTCTGTACCTGGGAGAGTACCACACCCAATGCATATTGGCTGGCATCGACGTGGAGGGAATATTTTGCTTTGGGGTCCGGTAGGGCAGGAACAGGGGCATTGCAGAGTGCCTTCTTGAGGGTGTCGAAAGCATGCTGGCATTCCTTGCCCCAGGCGAATGGAGAGCGATTGACCTTCCGCGGCTCTCCATGTCGCCGCCCAACGTCACCTATACCTATCGGAGGAGTGGCAATAGCGTACAACGGTATGGCGATGTGAGCGTGATATTCGATGAATTTCCTATAGTACCTGATGAGACCCAGAAAGCCTCTGACGTCCTTACTGTTTTCAGGTAGGGCCAATCCATGACCGCATGGGTTTTATGTCCCTGGGCATGGATGCCATAATTGTTAATATCACAGCTACAGAAGTCGACTGTCTGACGCGCCCAGGCGCATTTTGCACATTTGGCCTTCAGACCATGTTCCGCTAGCAAGGTCAGCACCTCGCGCACATATACGATATGTTCCGCCAAGATACGGCTGTGAATCATCATATCGTCAGGGTATATGACGATGAACTTTCGTTTCATTGGCTCTTGAATGCCGTTCATCATGCGCATGAATTGACTCGGTGCATTCGCCAGGCCAAACGGAAGGACTCGCCACTCGTATAAGCCAAATTTAGTAGTAAAGGCCATCTTTTATCTATTGGCTGCTGCGATGCGAATTTGATGATAACCGGCTGCCAATTCCAATGTAGTCAACCAGTAGGAGCCATGCATGGAGTTGAGTAAATCTTTAATGTGTGGGAGAGGATAACAGTCCTTGACGGTTATGGAATGTACTGCCCAATAATGGATGCACATACGCAATGTACTGTCAGGCATTGGCACAAATAATACTGGTGAGCTGAAATTGCTTCAAGAGGGCTGAATCCAACCACAGCAAATCGCCTTGTCTATCTGCCTCCGAAGCTCCTCTTCTTTGCGCGGAGAGATGCGATATGGCTAGCGGAACGGTATTTTGCCATTTGGATCTGTTTTAATTTCGGAATTGGCCTGCCTTTCTTTGTGCGAATTTGCATAAGTTGGCTTGCCAAAGAGACCCTGGAATTCTCTCAACATTTCTTGAAACTCTGCTGGTGGCCCATCCGTGGGATTGGTGTCGCCATCCCCAAGGTGGTGCACATTGATCATAAAGGCCCATTGCAACAGGCAGGCCGATACGTTTTTCAGTTCTGTCTTCCGTATGATGTGAATGCCCATGAATGTGGCCTGCTCCACTATACTTTGGTCGACGTCCAAGGGGCGTAAGCCCGGTAGGTAGTGAACTCGGCCATCCATTCTTTCCTCCCAGAGGATATCGGTGATCCATATTTTGTTACTATCATGGTCGATTTGATAATGGCAATTTATGTCGTGCATCCATCTTTTGCCTAGCACAATATCAAAGCCTTTGACATCATAGACCATAAATTCTGCCTTGTAGACGTATGACGAACCAAGTCGTAGTTTCAATTTGACTCATTGGCATTTCTCTATGCCGTCCTCTGCATTGACATTTGCAGTTTCCACAATCATCCATCCCGCATCTTTTGTATTCAGGGCAGCTGCTTGATGTTTCAGCTCATCAAGCAATTTCCGACCGACGTAGTTCTCTGATGCACTATCGTCCTTCACAACTCTCGCTTTCTTGCTGCTCCACCATCCCCGCTCTGTTTGGTATCGTACTTTGCCATTAATCTTTAGCAGATCGACCACTGCGTCATCCAGTTTACTGACTTTCAAGTGGTGGTAATGGGTGAAAAATTTGAATTGACTATCTGGTACATGCTTGCCACCCTTTTTTGACGATACCGTACATGATGGTGTTTTTACGGGAGGTACAGCCGCAGCTACAGACCTCTTTTGACTTTTCCCGTTTCAGCGTCCGAATTGGAAAGAGTCTCCAACTTGCTTTCCGCCTTACTGTCCGACTCCTGCTTGACCTCCGTCTTCTTGGCGAGCCTACCACTCTCTTTTCAACTGGTCGGCGCACATCACTTTTTCCTGTCCTTGTATGGGCGGCCAGACTTAGCTTTCGGGGCATCTTTGTTGACCAAAGCTTGCTCAAGTAACTTCTTCATCAAGTCATGGTTTGGGCAGTTGCGAGAGATATGGCCTATCGGACCGCAGTTATAACAGGTTAAACTGTCATCTTTGGCCATGCTAGTTGTGCCAGTTGTATTGCCTTTCATGGACTCTATTTTTTTTGCTGAGGCTTTCGTAGTTGTACTAGTGTTCACGTTGGAGCCACTTGCAGGTTGGGATTTGTTGAGAGACGTGTCCAATGCAGCAAGATGCTCTATGCGCTGCTCAAAGGTTGGGGTTCTATTGTCAAGGGTTCAGGGCTGGGTGTCGAGGGTTCAGGGTTCGGGGTTCTAGGGGTTATAAAATCCAAGAGCCAGAAGGCTTCAAGAGTCGAGAATAGCCTGTAGCTAAAGGAACAAAGACTGTACGCAAGAGACTTGATCCAGAATCACCGAGTGTGAAACAAGTGAAAGCCGAAGCTAATTGATTGCTTTATAGACGAGAGAACAAGTGAAGAAGAAAACTTATCCTCCGCCGAACGCCTGGTTTATATACAGTGATTCACTCGTTCCATAATACATCCGAACTCCTGCTTTCTTTGTACACCGCTTTCGTACAATTCCGTCGTTTCCCGTAAAACCTGATTCGAAACCTGATTTCATGCTCGTCATGCTTTAGCCTCCATTCGAAACCTGATTTCATTCTCGTCGTGCTTTTAGCCTCCATTCGAAACCTGATTTCATTCTGGTCGTACTTTATCTTCTATATTATTCACCGATCATCACTCAACCATCGATCGTCACTCAACTCAACCGTGATAGTAGCTCCCCCCTCTCCAATGCCGAGTACCTACGAGGTTCACGATCTGGGCTTGCCAGGTTGTTCGGTGTGAAAATCGTCGATAGCTTTAAGTCCATCTACATTGGTCGCGGGCTCCCAGCTGCGCTCGTCGTAGCCTCTCCATTTTACCAAATACTGCAGCTGCCTTCGGAACAGCCTGGAATCGTCTATCCGCTCAACTTCGTACTTCTCTTCTCCGTCCACTATTACCGGTGGTGGTGGTTCTTGCTTTTGATTCGGGAGAGGATCCTGGGCGGCCTTCTCTAATCTGGATATCGGTTGAACGTCGTGAATGCGTAGTTGATTTGGTAGTCTAATTCTATAGGCCCATGGACTGACGACCTCCGTGATTTCGTATGGTCCAATACGTTTCCAGTCAAGTTTCTTACTGGGTCGGGCTGTCGATAGGTTTCTGGCGTCCATCCATACTTTGTCTCCTATCTGTAACTCCGTTCCGACTCTTCGGGATTTGTTGGCCTGTTCGGACTGTACGGCTTGGGCCCTTTTCATCTCTGCTCTGAGTTCGCTGAAAAGTTGCTCCATCCTTTGGGCCATCTGCTGGGCATTTACCTCACGAATATCGTTGGGATCCTCAATTGGGTGTTGGCCGAAGGTCATTCGCGGGTGAAAGCCGTAGTTGCCAAAAAACGCGGAGCACTTGGTCGTCTCCGAGGTGTGATTGTTAGCTGCGAATTCCACCAATGGTAGCCACCGGACCCAATCGTCCTGCTGATAATTAACAAAGTTCCGGAGGTACTGTTCCATTACCGCGTTGATTCTTTCAGTTTGGCCGTCGGTCTGATGGTGGAATGCGGTTGACAATCTTCGTTCGATTCCCAATCTCTCGCAGACGTGTTTCCAGAATTCCGAAGCGAATTGCGGCCCTCGATCCGACACTATTGTTTCGGGCAGTCCATGTAGTCTGAACACTTCTTTTACGTACATTTCCCCCAGCTTCTTTCCATCCACTTTGTCAGTACAGGATACCAGGTGTCGCATTTTCGTTAGACGATCAACCACTACCCAAATTGCGTTGAACCCTTCGCTTTCCGGTAGTCCAACTACAAATCCATGCTCAGATCCCTCCATAGTTGTTCCGGTATCTCCAGTGGTCGTAGAAGTCCGTGGGTTTTTCCGTGAACTGCTTTGCTTCGTTGACAGGTATGGCAATTTCGTACGTAGCGATCCACGTCTTTTCTCATCTGATTCCAGGAATGGCTTCAGCTCAGCAGGTCGTAGGTTTTAGCTCGTCCTGGATGTCCCGCGACTGGAGAGTCATGGCATTCCTGAATCCATTTGAGTTTGTCATCGTCCGTTGGTTGGATTTGTGTTTCAGAAATTTCCAACAGTTGTTCCTGATGCGTATATAGCCCTTTGCTGCTGTTGTACGGGCATTGCTGATACACCCTTTTTACCCAATTCCATAGTTCTTCGGCGCTTGTTGAATCGTTGTCCAGGTTGACCGTCTCTGCGAACGCCACTATCAGAGTTTTGCGTAGCTCCTGGTCGAGATTTTCTGTTTTTAGCACAATTTGCTGGGTTTTTTCTGCCCCCCCCCTTCGGAGGAATGTCTCCTGGCATTCTTGTAAGTGCATCGGACTTCTGTCCTTGTTTGCCTGGGCGATAAACGATTTTGAACTTAAAACGGGAGAGAAATTCGGACCACCTTGTTTGCGTTCGGTTCAACAGCTTCGAAGTCATGAAGTACTCCAGGTTCTTGTGATCTGTGAGAATCTTGATCGGGTGTGCTGAACCTTCGCACTCAGGCCTCCATTGTTCCAAACTTTTAACTATTGCACCTAATTCTTGATCGTAAATTTTGTAATTTTCTTCGGCGGGCGAATGTTTTTTGGAAAAGAAGGCCACTGGGTGTAATATTCCATGATCATCATACTGAGAAAGGACTCCTGCTGATACATAACTCGAAGCATCGGTTTCTAGGACTATCTCTTTTTCGTAGTCGAAGTGGGCTAACACTGGTGCCGTCGTAAAAGCTAACTTGAGTTCGGCGAATGCTCTTTTCTGATCGGGTCCCCAGTGAAAGGGTATTGGCTTTTTCGTGAGTTTTGTTAGCGGTTGTACCACCCTACTGTAATTCCGTATGAATCGTCGGTAGAAATTGGCGAAGCCTAAAAAGGCTTGGACTTCTTTAAGTTTTCCCGGTGTTTCCCAATTTTCAACTGCATGGACTTTCTCCGGATCCATTTTGATTCCGTTTACTCCGACAATTAGCCCTAGGTATTTGACTTCTTCCTTATGGAACTCGCATTTTTCTGCTTTTAGGTAGAGACCAGCTTCCTTGAGTGCGGTCATGACTGCTCTGACGTGTTCCTTGTGCTCCTTTAGGTTATCGCTGTAGATAAGGATATCGTCCAAAAAGGCTGTGCATAAGATATCCAGGAAAGATCGTAATGTATCGTTGATGAATTCTTGGAAGGATGCTGGTGCGTTGGTAAGTCCGAAGGGCATAACCAGTGATTCGAAAAGTCCATAGCGGGTCCTGAAAGCTGTTTTCCATTCGTCCCCTTCTGCGATTCTAATCATGTTATACGCGTCGCGGACGTCCAACTTGGTGTAGTAACGGGCTTTGGAGAGTCATAGCAAGGTTTCTTGGATCAATGGTAGGGGATACCGGTTTTTTATTGTTCCCTCGTTCAGGCCTCGGTAGTCGACGCAGAGTTTCAGGCCTCCTCCTGGTTTCGGAGCGAAAAGTACCGGGGCTCCGCAGGGTGATGACGATGACCGAATGAATCCCTTGGACAAGTTCTTTTCTATCCATTCTTTTAGTACTCCCAATTCTTCTCGTGAGAGACTGTAGATAGGTCCAAATGGAGGTGTGAATCCTTCCTGTAGTTTAATCTTATGATCGTAAGGTCGATGCGGAGGTAAGGTTTCTGCGATTACATTGCTGAATAGCAGTAGAAATTCGTGGTATTCCTTGGGAATGACTTCTTCGAGAGGTTTGTCTTGTAGGTCTTTTATTCCCAAGGCTTTATTGATTTCGTACAACGTGACGGCGTGAACTTTGAGTCTCTCCTTCTTTATTCTTCTCATAAAGAGTGAGGCGGCTACTGCGCAGATGTCTAGCCTGGGTGTCTCCGGATCCGTTGTTTCCATATGATTGCCCCACACCCATACGCTTGAATGGTGTTGGCAGTGTTGTTGGCAGTAGCTGCTTTCGAAACCGATCCTTCGGGCTTGGAATTTAACCGTTACGTCGTGAAGTTGTAACCATGGCAATCCTAGTACGATCGGATAATGCCCTAACTTTGTTACGAACGCTGGTAGTTGCTCCTGATGTGATCTTATTCCTATATTTAACTTGGCCATGGTCGTAATGGTTCCTGATTCGATGGGTCTTCCATCGATAACCTCTAACTCTCTTGATTCTCGTAATTCCTTCTCTTCTAACTGATGATGGCGAACAAAATCTTTATCCACAAATGCTATTCCCGTGGCTGCACAGTCAATTAGAGCGTGTGTATCGATTAACCTGTCTCCGATTTTCAGCGAACATTTTACAACAAAATGTTTGCTTTCCATTAAAGACTCCTTAATTTCTGCACTACTGATTGAAAACTGCGAAATTTCAAAACGAGACTTAACAACTGTAGACAAAGGAGATTCGTGCCCAGCGCAATGGCCATCCTTATTGCACTGGTTTAAACTTTTCCCGACTCGACTTCCTTCCTTTCCCTGCTCCCGTATCTGCATCCATTTCATTTCCTGCTTTCTTAAACGGCGTTACTTCCACCTGTCCTGATGCTGCTTTCAATTTTCTCGGGCAACTTGCTGCGAAGTGCCTTGAGTCCCCACAGTACATACATAGTCCTCCTTCCCTTCGTCTCTTTCTCTCTTCTGCTGTGATCTTCCTGCCTTTGACTGCTGAGAGGTCCATTGGGGCGGGGCCGAATATCCTGCTACTGTTCCCGCAGGTGCAGTCTCAGAGGCGGGTGTGGTGTTGGTTGTTGGGTCGGACTTCTTGTATCCTCCTTCCCACCTTCCTGACTTCCTTTCCGCGGCCCGGGCCCTCAGCTGAGAGTCTCTTTTCGAACACAGCTTGACGAATTCGACCAGGTTTTCTGGTAACTCGGTGTGTTGTAGGGAGTCTTTGAGTTCGTTTGACAGCCGATTTTGTAATGCATCTAGCTGGGCTTCCGTGTTCCACTTAACGTCCGCTACGTACCTTTGGAATTCCGCGTAGTACTGGGAGAATTCGTGGTCTCGTTGTTTGAGTTTCAATAGTTCCCTTTTGGCCGTTGCCGCTTTGTCTTGGTCTCCGAAAGCTAAGTCCAACAGGTCAAGCAGATCTTTTAAGGAATCGAGTTTTACTTCCCCCGAAACTTCTTCACAGTATGGCATAAGCTGTGCCATGGCTACTCCCTCGAGACGTCCCATCGCGTACCTTAGCTTCTTCTGTTCGGTATTGAACGTTCTGGGTTTTCCTGCTATCTTCAAAGCCAACTGCACCTTCCATCCCCTAAAATCCTTCCTGTCTGTTCCTGAAAAATGGGCAATTTCGTTGCCTTTTTCTTCTGGTTCCCTCTCTTCCCTTTCCACTCCCATCCTTCCTTCCGTTAGCCTCAAGATCCGGGTTACCTGTTCCCGATTTTCTTCTGCCAATGATCTGAATTTCTCCATCTGTGCCTGGGCGTCTTCCAGGTCTTGTTTCAGTTCCGCCAGGTCTGGATGCCTTTCTTCCAGTTGTTGTTCCAGGTTCCGGACTTTTTCCACTAAGTCCCCATGACTGCATTCGGGAACTGTTCCTTCTGCTGCTGCCAGTCTCTGTGTTGCTAGGGTCGCTTCCCTTTTCCAGTTTTCTCTTTCCTCCGATAATTCCGATATTCGTGCTTCCGCATCTTTCACAGATTGCCGTTCCTTCATCAATTCGTTCATCCTGCTGGTCGTCGGTAACCTGGCGAGGGCGTTCAACCCCTTTTTGACATCTTGGGTGTAACTTGGGAGTTATTCTTCGTTCATCGCCTCTGTGTCCGCCTGTGTTACGTTTTCCAGCTCCTCCTGAATCGCCGTTGTCAGGGTTACATCGCGGGCCATTCTTGAGAATTCGCCTGACATCTTTCTGGCGATGTAAGAATGCTGCTAACGGAAGGGATCGAGGTCTTAGATTCTTAGGTTTCTTGGAGGATTTCGTCGATACTAGCGAAACTGTTAGAGGGTTCCGGTTCTGAAAACTGGCAAGGTTGACCGGCTAGATTGAAGAAATGAATGCGGCTATGGCAATTGAAGTCGTATGCCGTCATTAACTAATTTTCGAAAACGTTCGTGGGTCTGTGGAGGTTCCACAGGCAGGCTATGCAGATATGTCGCCAGAAACTGTGCACGATCAGTCGATTATTGAAATTGCCGACAGATCGAAACACGGTGCCACGGATGTTGCAAGGTCTATGACAAAAGTAACAACTGCTTTGGTGAGGATAGCGGCACATAAACTAGGACTAAAACTGAGAATATAACCGGTAGAATCGATTTTAGACTCGTTCTTCTGTCAAGGGTTCAGGGCTGGGTGTCGAGGGTTCAGGGTTCGGGGTTCTAGGGGTTATAAAATCCAAGAGCTGGAAGGCTTCAAGAGTCGAGAATAGCCTGTAGCTAAAGGAACAAAGACTGTACGCAAGAGACTCGATCCAGAATCACCGAGTGTGAAAGAAGTGAAAGCCGAAGCTAATTGATTGCTTTATAGACGAGAGAACCAGTGAAGAAGGAAACTTATCCTCCGCCGAACGCCTGGTTTATATACAGTGATTCACTCGTTCCATAATACATCCGAACTCCTGCTTTCTTTGTACACTGCTTTCGTACGATTCCGTCGTTTCCCGTAAAACCTGATTCGAAACCTGATTTCATGCTCGTCATGCTTTAGCCTCCATTCAAAACCTGATTTCATTCTCATCGTGCTTTTAGCCTCCATTCGAAACCTGATTTCATTCTCGTCGTGCTTTATCTTCTATATTATTCACCAATTATCACTCCACCATCGATCGTCACTCAACACAACCGTGACATCTATTGCACATGCCAATATACTGAACTAAGTCTTTGTAAACTTCCTGGTTACCCTTTTCAATCTTGTATCCATAAGCATTGGCTAACATTTCGGCTGGCATCGGCTGGTGCGGGTCCAACATCGAACAGAGGTGACGGAAACGCTCATTAAACTCTGTGATGCGTTCTCCCTTCTTCATACTCAGTTCCTCCCATTCGCGTTTGACCAGATCCAAGGTGTTGGATGGAATATACTTAGCTTTCAACTCCGTGCAAAAGGTGGACCATTCGATAGGCATACTTATTGGGGAACGATGCTTGGCCGAGGTTGCTGCGTCACCTTTCAGCTGTAGCACAGCTTGGTCTCCCCAACCCGTACTGCCGACCCTTCCGATGGCTTGGGCTGGATTCTTAAAGTGTTATTCCAAAGCGAACAGGAATACAGTGACATTATCCAGGGTTTGTTTGCCATCATACGTCGGAAGGTTGGACGATTTGACGCAGAAGCCACAGCATCATGACGGGCCAGGGGTCGGTTCGAAGGAGCCACGGTTTCCGGATAAGGGTGGAGTCGGTTTGGAGAAGACGTTGGGCGCCGGAGTCGAATTTACTTGGTGTAGTAGTATGAAATAACGATAGTGTATTCTTGTCTAAGCGAGCGGTGTCTACCCTCGCGGACCCACACACGTCGTGGGTACGCACGTATCCCCTTCTGGCCCGTGCCCTCCGCAGAGCCGCACCTTATCTCAACCCTTCCTTCTCCACATTACATCCTTCCCAAGCAGTTCGAGATACTTCTCGAAAACAAACCCTCTGCTCGAAAACAAAAGAAACTCCCATGCCTCGACTCCTCGGCATATCGGCTAATAGAAAACACACAACCTTGGAAACAAAAGAATAAACCCACTTGTCATTGACTCCACGACAAAGTATAACCAATGGCCATCGACTCCGTGGCCTTAGCCCTTCCTTTTCCGTTTAACCTATGTTTCACCCAGTCCATGTTGCATCTTGTAGTCATCCAGCATCTGCTTTGCTTTTGAGAGGTTGACAGCTGGCTCCCATGTCATATCGTCGTCATCATATCCTTCCCACTTGATTTGATATTTGTAGCCGCCCTTGACGCCAGGTGCCTTCTTATGCAAGACAATCGCCTCAACGACATACGAACGTTGAATTGTGCCACGTTTGTCCCTTACTGCTCGTACAGGGGGGAGGAGGAGGCTTTTCTCGTGTCGAATCGGCGATGTATTTCTTGAGTCAACTAACGTTCACCGTATCGTGAATCGTCAGATCTGTTGGCAGTTCTAACTCGACTGCGTTTGGTCCTCGGAATCTAATGACTTTGTATGGTCCAGCCTGTGGATGCTGCAACTTCGGACGAGAAGGGTCTTGGCTGGTGTATGTAATTGGTAGGTCTTTAGTATTTAACATCACGTTGTCTCCAACCTGGAGAGTGCATGGCCTTCGGCTCCTGTTTGCTTCCGCCCTCTGGCTATCTTGTGCCTCGCGGAGGCGGTCCTGGGCGTCTAGCAGCGAAAACCTGCAATCGTTCAACGAACGCTGCGCCTTCCAAGCTCCGCATTTTGTCGTGCTGCCGTTGACCCGCCATGAAGTCTAATGGAATAGATGGTGTGTATCCTAGGTCTAATTCAAACGGGCTTCGATCGGTGGATGAATGTGTAGACGTGTTGTATGCATATTCCGCAAGTGGAAGCATGGTGTCCCATTGGTCTTGATGGTGAGTGGTGAAAGCCTGTAGATACCGCGTGACCTGCTTATTCGAGATCTCCGACAGCCCGTTGTTTGTGGGTGAAACGCCGTTGACATGAGCAGCTTAGTCTGTAACCTCTTACTCACTTCCACCCAGATATCCGACATAAAGCGAATGTCTCTGTCACTGCCGATCTCTCGTGGGACACCATGAAGTCGTATGATAGCCTCCAAAAATAGCTGTGCAAATTCCGCGGCGTCAATGGTCTTAGCGCAGGGCAGCCAGTGGGCCCGTTTGGAGAAGTAATCCACGAAGGTCACAATGCAGTCGTTGCCTCTCAAGGATGTCGGCACGTCAGTAATGAAATCTACCCCCACGCGTTCCCAGCAGCCTCGTGTGACTGGTAGTGGTTTTAGCAAACCCACTACTTTCCCAGCCTGTTGATTAACTCGTGCGCACGTGTGTCGCAGCCTTTTGTGTAGTCTTGAACTTTTTTCCACATCCCTGGCCAGAAAAAGCACTGTCTCACCGCCATATATGTCTTTTGCTGCTCCGAAATGGCCCCCACCGCAGCATCATGTGCTTCTCGCAGAATTCTGTCCTTAGTGGTGTCAGAATGTAGAGCCGACGCGGCTCGTCCTTGTGTCGTTCGGGGTCCTGTTTCTGGAGGTCTAGGTAGAGTAGGCCATCGTCTAGGGAGAATCGGTGACTGTGAGCCCAAGCTTTTCGTACTGTGGCCGCAGTGGATGCTTTCGGCAGGTGTACCTGGCAGTCTTTGGACACTAGTATTTGTACGAACATCTTTACTCCAGTTGTCGTCCTTCATTTCAGCAGCGACTTCCCGTAACCACTCTGTCGAGTCCTGAATTTCACACTGTGTGAGTCGACACTGGGACACTTGGCAGCGTTCTCATCTAAAGTCCGGACGTCTCGTCAGTGCGTCAGCCGCCTGGTTCTTTGTGCCTGGGATGTAGCGGATGTCGTATGTATAATTGTGTAAGGTTGCTAAGTACTCCATTTGTCGTGCTGTGAGTCGAGGTTGTGTCAGTATGTGTCTTAAAGACGTGTGGTCCGTACGGACTGTAAAATTTCTATCCGAATGGAGGTAGTAGTGCCAGTTCACAACTGCGTCGCGAATCACTAGGAGTTCTCTGTCATATGTCGGGTATCGCGTTTCTGCACCCTTAAGCTTCCTGCTCCAAAAGGCAATGACTCTAGTCTCTCCATCTTGTCGCTTCTGTGATAGTACTGCTCCGACTGCATATTTGCTGGCGTCAGAATGCAGCACGTACTCGCCCCCTTCCTCAGGCAGTACTAGCACAGGAGCCTTGGCAAATGGCATCTTTTAACGTTTCAAAGGCCTCCTCTGCCTCTCCATTCCAAACAAATTGCACGGTACCGATGTCCTTAAGCCGTGGTTCGCCGCGGCGGCCGCCCATTTTAACTTTCCTATCCATTTTGTACATACGATATAATAGCAAAGCGATATGTGCATAGTGTCGTATGAATTTGCGGTAATACCTCATCAGACCGAGAAAACCACGAACATCTTTTGTGTTGCCAGGCCGAGGCCATTCGGTTACGGCTCTCATCTTTGAATCCGACGTATGTACTCCTTCTTGGTTGATCTGAAAGCCGCAAAATTCAATCTCATCGCGAAACCATTCGCATTTTGACTTTTTCAATTTCAGGCCAGCTTTCTGCAAAAGGTGCAGCACAATCCGCATGTGGTTCATGTGCTCCTCTCTCGTAGAACTATGGATTGATACGTCGTCAAGATAAACGGCCACGAACTTACGTAGTTCAGGGTTGGATGCAAGTAGGCGGTTCATGACTCGCATAAATTGACTAGGTGCGTTGGCAAGTCCAAATGGGAGTACCGTCCATTCATACAGCCCATATTTGGTTGAGAATGCAGTTTTTTTGGCGATCGCGGCACATATTCGAATTTGATGATAACCTGAGACTATATCTATCTTCGAGAAGCAGGTCAAACCTCCCAGTGGTTGGACAAGCTCTTCAATGTAAGATAATGGGTATCGATCTTTCCTGGTTATGCGGTTAACTGCCCGGTAGTCAATGCACATGCGCAATCCACCATCTTTCTTGGGCACAAATAAGACGGGGGAGCCATAATGGCTATTACTGGGCCTTATCCAGCCGTTGCGTAAGGTCTTATCCAATCGTCGTTGTAGCTCCGCGTCGTCTTTGGGAGACAATCGATATGGAGGTCGATATGGGGCTTTCTTATCATCTTCTGGCGATATGTCGATTTTAAATTGTGGTTTACTCCCTGTGGTGTCGGTACGTCGGCTCTGCGAACAAACCACAAGTGCCAAAATCGCGAAGCATGCTTTAAAATTCGTCTGGTGGCTGCCGCAGGCTCAGGGTTATCGTACCGTACCTGAACCATGAATGCCTTGGCCAAAAGTTGATCGCTCATGCGACGTAGATATTTCTTGCTGATAATTTCAATGGCCCATAGCGCGGGCTGATTCCCTGATGGTGTCGTTGTCTGGTTCGGTTTCTGGTCGAAGACCACGAAGGTAGTGGATTCGTGCTGCCTTTTCTCTGTCTTCCCACGGGATGTCGCCTTGAGTTATCCACATTTCGTTTGTTCGGTGATCGATATGATATGTTCCATTTCTATTGCTGACCCAGCGCTTCCCGAGTATGATGTGAAAGCCATTAACGTCGTATATTGTGAACCACCCCGTATATGTATAGCCGTCATCTCCTAGTTTGAGTTTCAGGCGCACCTGTTGCCTTCTCTCAATGCTGTCTTCTACCCTTGTCATTTGCCGTCTCCACGATCATCCTGCCGCCATCTCTCTCTTCTAACACTGCACCTTTCTTTTTTTAACATTTCCACAGTCTCTCTTTTTACATAATTCTCCGATGCCCCATCGTCTTTGGCTGTGTTGGCTGCTACACTACTGTATGTGTCGTTAATTTTTTTTGAACGAAGCTTTCCATCGAAACAGAGAAGATCTATCATATCGTTATCACTGACTCGGAGATGGTGATAACGAGTAAACTTTTTCATTGTAGACACAGTACTAGTAATTTTTTTGGTATTAGGGAGTCGATTGGCAGCTAATCGCTCCCATTTCCATTTCCCGAGCTCGAGTCTTCCGAATCATCATCATCACTGTCATCGGACAATTCCTGGATTTTGGGCTCTTCATCATCATTTCCTTCTCCAGGTTCCTGTTGGGTCAAGCGGAGGCTCTGTTGTTTTCCTCCACCTCCGCCTCCGTTGCCGCCTTTCTTGCAACCACCACGGGAGCCTCTGCGCCTCTCTTTTTCCCCTTCTCTTTCGTATCAGCGCCCTTCTCATCATTGGCTGATTTCTTTCCTCTCCATGCGGCCATAACCTTTTCTTTATTTGGGCATGTTCGGGCGGGGTGGCCCACTTCGCCACACGCATGACAGCTCCGGTCATTACTGCCACTGCCGCTACCTTCTTTCTGTTTGCCCTCCATTTTCTTAAGCGTTGTCGAGATCGGTTGATTCTTGGAGTTAAGCATGGCGTCCACTCAGGAGACGTGTTCCATAACGTCATTGAGCGACGCTGTAGGTTGATCTCCCAATTTCTCAATCAAAGCCTTGGACGCATCTGGGTTGCTCTCGAGTTTGAACTGGTATGAGTCGAGAAGGCGTTCGTCGGAGAGTGGCGTGTGGGGTTCCAACTGATGTCGAAGCACTCGGAAACGTTCATTAAAAGCGGACACACGCTCGCCAGCATTAATTCGAAGTGCCTCCCAATCGCGTTTCAGCCTGGTCACAGCGTCGGGGGGGATAAAGGCCTCTTTGACTGCCGCTGAGAAGTCTTCCCATGTTACGCCTGCACTTGCGTACGCCGGAAAATGGTGGTTGGCCCAAACTGCAGCTTTGTCGCGAAACTGAAGCAGTGTCGCGGTGGCCCAACCGTTGGTCAACGGGATTCCATACTCGTCTGTCAAGCCTAACTCCAGGGCACGAGGTCCGAAATGGCGGTGCAGGGTGGATAAGAAGGAGGTGACGGCGTCTAGGGTCCTCGTACCATCGTAAGTCGGCAATCCCGTTGTTTTGACGTTAAACACGCGGTTGTTAGTTTGAAAAGTGCTGATGGGTGCAGAGGCAGCCTTCACTCGAATTAAGGCCTCGTTTGTAGCATTCAGTTCCACCATGGCCGACTCCATCTTTTCACTGGTGATGTCTCTCTCGTCTTCGGCGGTTGCCAACGCTTTCATGGTTGCTTCTAGTTCTTGTAAGGCCATGCCCAGTTTGGCTTGCATCGTCTTATTGAGCGCGTTTTTGGCGGTGACCGCTTGTTTCAGCTTCGCCATCTCCTTTGCGATTGCATCGTCAACCAGGGGTGGTGCCTCTTCGTCTTTCGCGTCGGAGGCTTGTTGCGCCAATCTGTCGCACTCCGTCTGTTTCGCCACCAGGGCCTGTACCTTGTCGGATAGTTGTTTCTCTAAATCGACAAGTTCATCGGCGATTGCGTCCCGTTCCCGATCGGCATCCTCGCACATTCGGATAAGATCATCGATTTGTTCTCAGTACTCATCCTCAACCGCATAGAACCAATTGGCGACTTCATCGGGGATGTCCCTCTGCGCGATTACCGGCAGGTGATTGATGATCTCTGCTCGGCGGGCTCGGTCGTCATCAGTCGGCTGTTCGAGAATACTGAACCCCTCGGGCCGTGCATCTGGGAAGACGCCGCTAGCCCTGGGAGCTTTTAACATACGCGCCACTTCTGAACCATCATCCTTTCAACCTCCAGCAGGGTTAAGGCGCGCGGCAGCAGGCATCGTGTTTGTCGTTGTTATAGTGTTTCGTTGTGCGAAATTCGTCTTTTTCGCCGTCACAAGTTGTCTGTGATCGTTTTAACTACTTCGCCTCAGATCGAAATTGGGCTCCGGCACATATAAGGTGCAGGAGAAGCCAATTGGAAAGTGTTGCTACCAATGTAATAGTATGAAATGACGATAGTGTATTCTTGTCTAAGCGAGCAGTGTCTACCCTCACGGACCCACACACGTCGTGGGTACGCAAGTATCCCCTTCTGGCCCGTGCCTTTCGCAGAGCCGCACCTTTTCTCAACCCTGCCTTCTCCACACTTGGTTAGTCGTAAGTCTTTGAATGACGCACTCGAAAACTCTCAACTCAGATTCAAGCTCGCTTTTCTTGGAGGAGACACTTTGGAGTTGGTGCAGCAGCATATCTTTTTCTAGTTGGAGCTGTGCGATGGTGGTGTGGTCGGAGGTGTGTTCCGGTTCTGACTTGCACTTCTCCAGCCGCCTCTCCAATTTGGCAGTGCGATGCTTCTCGATCCGGAGCTCTTTCTCCAACTCGTCTATTTCTTGCTGAGCTGCCGCCTACTCCTTGTTCAGTCCTTGAACAGGCTCTGCAGCCTCCAACTTCTTGACTTTAGCGGCTAAGCTTTCATTGAGTTTGCAAACCTTGGGGACTGATTCGGCTTGTTCGGGACTCTCCAATAGGCCCGCATCGATGATTTCGAGCTGGACGTATTCCGTAGCCTTGATCCAGTTGATTGCTTGATCAAACAAGTGCCCTGGGCCGTCGTCGATGATCTTCTTTCGTTCCGTAACGTATTCTGCCGTGCGAAGTTCTGGAGGTTCGAAGCTCGCAGTGGCCAAGGTAGCAAACTTGCTGCTGAACCTCATTGACTTGGCTTGGTCGATTTTGTCCTTAAAACTGACATCCTGCGTGTCGTGTGCGTCGTACGTAGCAGGAATGGTCGCGAAGTCAGAGGACGCGTGCGAAGCCTCTGAGCGACCGGCATTCCACTGGTTCGAGGGTAAACTGGGTGAATCAACCATGGTGCGTTGTTTTCGATCACTTCTGATGCTTATGATGCCATCAGAAGTCGAGTGTTGCTACCAATGTGGGTAAAGAGACTCTTTCGTACATGTAGAAGTGAATGTAATTGGTGATGCAGCCGAAGTCCCGCCAAAGCTAACTACAGGAGCAGCCCGCAGAGCCGCACCCTAACATGACCACCTGCATGCACAGTGGTATAATTCTGGTGGCAGATTGACAGTGGTATATATACAGAAATAGATATAGTAGCAAATATATAATACAGTAGACACAATGGCAGATACCCAGTGGCAGATACAGTAGTAGATTTTCAGTTGCAAATCAAACTACATATACAGTGCAGGTTAATCCTAGTGGAATATATTTAGTGATAGATGTTAGTGGAATTATATATGGTTTTCCTTTTATTCACTATATCTAAATGGAGTTTACTAAAGGTATTGTTTTCTGGAGGCAGTAAAGACTATATTTACTGAATCTAGAGTATATTAAATCCCAATTTGCTTCCATCTTCTGCCCTTCTGTATCTTCCCCTGACAAATCCAAAAAATAACAGAAATACAAATCAGCGGTTGTATCTGTACTGATATTGTACAGTAAACAAAGTGGAAGGATAGAATTATCTGTAGTTCAATACTGCGCAGGACTAGAAAGCAGTTTATATTGATCTGTAATATTAGTCAATTCAAAATATACAAATCACCTACAACAATTACCTTACATATACTGAGGGTGGCAAAGTGACCACCTGTACTGATGTATATTATTTAGTTTATTTCACGATATTTGCCATCTTATATCTAGTGTTAGCAACGGTTCCAAATTACGGGTCCGGGTCGGTTCCGGTTCGGAACCGCTTGTGATTGGGCGGTTCGGTTCCATGGGCGGTTCGGAACCGGAACCGACCCGGACCCGCTGGGTTTTGGCGGGTTTCTTCTCAAACACTATCGCTCCAATTAAGTATTTGAGTTCTGATTGGATCGCGACATGTTATATATGTAGATTATGCAGTTTTTGACGCTCTTTCACGTCCCGGTCTCCGATTTGGGATACGATTAGTATTCGTTGAGTCGCTGCGAAAAACAGTCGATTTTGGACGTATTTTCGGCTTTATTTCACAGCGACTCAACACATACTGATCGTATCGCAAATCGGAGACCGGGACGTGAAAGAGCGTCAAAAACTGCATAATATACGTATATAACATGTCGCGATCCAATCAGAACTCAAATACTTAATTGAAGCAGAAAAGCTGTGATTATTGGGGCCGATGAAAAATGAGGCTCTGCTGCAGGTAAAACCCGCCAAAACCCGGCGGGTTTCGGTACGGTTCCGGTTTTTAACCGTTTGTGATTGGGCGGTTCGGTTCCTTGGCGGTTCCAGAACCGACCCGGGGCTGCGGGTCCGGTTCCGAACCGGACTGCGGCTAGTGTTAGCAACGGTTCCAAATTACGGGTCCGGGTCGGTTCCGGTTCCGAACCGCCCATGGAACCGAACCGCCCAATCACAAGCGGTTCCGACCCGGAACCGAACCGGACCCGCCGGGTTTTGGCGGGTTTCTTCTCTAAAACTATCGCTCCAATTAAGTATTTGAGTTCTGATTGGATCGCAACATGTTATATATGTAGATTATGCAGTTTTTGACGCTCTTTCACCTCCCGGTCTCCGATTTGCGATACGATCAGTATTCGTTGAGTCGCTATGAAAAACAGTCGATTTTGGCCGCATTTTCGGCTTTATTTCACAGCGGCTCAACGAATACTGATCGTATCGCAAATCAGAGACTGGGAGGTGAAAGAGCGTCAAAAACTGCATAATCTACATATATAACATGTCGCGATCCAATCAGAACTCAAATACTTAATTGGAGCAGAAAAGCTGTGATTATTGGGGCCGATGAAAAATGAGGCTCTGCTGCAGGTAAAACCCGCCAAAACCCGGCGGGTTTCGGTTCGGTTCCGGGTTGGAACCGCTTGTGATTGGGCGGTTCGGTTCCTTGGCGGTTCCAGAACCGACCCGGGGCGACGGGTCCGGTTCCGAACCGGACCGCGGCCGGGTAACCCGGACCCGTTGCTAACACTACTTATATCTAGCCTGCCTATCCAGACAGTCTCCATCTTACTAGAAGCTAATGTATTCATGTTGTGTCCAGTCAGTTCTTCAACATTGTCTTTAGCCAGCCAAGGACAAACCCATGCAAAATATCTCCAGCCAGCTAAAAACCATTTAATACATATCTTTTCCATCCAGCTCCCAGCCAGCAGCCTATTCAGATAATACCAGAACTAGACCATGGATTTCTACAGGTCAGGTATCCATCCAAATTCCATTGCAAGACAGGTTTGGTACAAATCCTGGGGATAGCAATACTGCTACCAGTACTAGTAATAATCCATACACAGTAGTTAATACACAGCTGTAGGCATATCATTTCAAGGTGGTGAAGCCACATCGGTACCTTGTAATACATATAGAAATATATCTATTGACCTGAGTTAGAGTAGAGTGTATAGTGATAGTCTCCCTTGCACAGAGAAATGACTGTTCTGAAATATAGCACCATTGTTTCTTCATATGGAGATGGATAATTATATCACAGAGAGAGAGAGGAAGAAACAGATTTTTCTCATCTACATATATATATATGATTAGCTATAACCTGCTAGTTATATATATATAATGAGGTCAGGGTTTATCTATATATATAGACTTATACAGCAACAGCTGTTACTGTATTAGGAAAGAACCATGAATATAGACTAAGATATGGAGAGAAGAGAGAGAAGATAGAAAAAGAAGAAGAAAGATACAGGGGTATATACTAGAGAGTTGTATGTTCTATGTACTACTGGATGCTCCATATAACAGCCAGAAATGATGGGGACTATCCATCCAAAACTTTTTGCCACTGTGAAATGTGTACAAATTTCCTTGACTATATTTCAAATATATAAGATTGTTCTATACATCAAAAGAATCTGTACAAAACATAGCTATTGGAAGCCATTTTGGTAGGCAAGTACTGTGTGCACATTCCATTGGCAAAGACAACCTCCATCTTACTCTTTTTTCCATTGATTTTGTGACAGGCTGATCAATACACAACCATTGTATATCTTAAGAGAGTATCTATTCACTATCATTCTCACCATCTGGAGTTCAAGTTGGACTAGGTGGCAGCACCTAAGTTCCAACAATTGTATTAGTATCTGTGGAATCTAGTGCACATGTGAGAGATGGTGGACTCAGGGATGCCAAGGGTAAGTTCATATGTTAAGCTCTCAAATCCATCTTCATATCACAATCATGCCAGCATGACTGTTGGTGGTACTATCCTTCATGAGTGGATTGGACCCATATGGATATAAATATATACATTTGTTATGGGCAGTACTGTAATAGAGTGCAAGCAAATAAGAAGTAACTTACCAGTCTTATTCCATAGAATAATCGGTCTCTAGTTGCAGATTTGGTTCATTTCCATGGTTGTTTACAACTAATGGCCGTGCTTCACCGCGGCAAATAGTCTTGGATGGATAGTGGGATGGATAGTCCCTACGGGTCCCGTGTAACAGCTGTAAGTTTCAAACACTCAGGTGATATATCCTGTTGCAAAACGTTCCCAGATCGTATTTTCGGACCCAGGAGCCGAAATCCAATCTAAACTTCAGCCCCTTGTGCATGTTTAAGATCATCTCCCTTCTCTTCTCTTCTCTTCAAGCTTACACCCGCTAAAATTAATCAACAATATGCCATCTCCAGCTCGGCCTACAGGCTTCAACACGCTGATCTAGCAGCTTTTTTGACTTACGTATCTGCCGCGTTTAGGTATATCTCGAGTCATTTCCCTCTCCCTTTCTTTGTGCCGCAGTGTATACATACACGAGTATTCTTATTGCAACAGGTAAGTATCATTAAAACGGGCGATGAGTGATGAAGGAGTCTATGTATTTGTTCCGACCCCGTTGGCAAGTAACTCACTTGGCCAAGTGGCCAGCCCACTTAACAAGGGGGCCGTTTTCCAACAAGCTCATCTACTTGACTAAGAGCTGCCAGTTGGCAAGTTGCGAACTTCGAAATGAGTCGGTTCATAGCTAAAGCCTACCGCCTTCTGAATGAGTTCGCACTGAGATTACCATTGACCATGGAGTACTTAATAATTCTGGGAACGGCAGGCAAGTGTTAAATTAAGAGGTCAGGTGGGTAATATAAAACAGTGAAGCAAAATATAACTGCAACTGGCGCTTTAGGGAATTAGAGGAAGTATATATATTACTATCATGGTGCTTGAGCTATCTATGAAATGTACTAGGGTACAAGGGTGTTTGGGGCATGGTAACACAGGGGCCCGACTCTTGACCAAGTGAATTACTTGCCAACGGGGTCGGAACATATCCACGTGCATCTTGCCTTGGATAGTCAAATTTCCCAAACAGATAACTAAACAAAACTCCTCTATCCTTCCGCTCCCGCTAAACAAGGCCTAAAGTTTGTGGGGCGGAGTCACCGCCGGCAGTATCAATATCCAACTACTATGTGTCGAATGAATACACAACTGCCCCAGAAACTGCAATTAATATACCCAGTAGCTCTACCCAATTGAATCCCTTTGCCTGCAGTACCCACCCAGCAACCAGTATGATAGCTGTCTTTAGGTGACTGGCCACGTTGAACTTCCCTTCGTCAGCAAAATTCACGCACGATATCATAATCAAGGACTTACCGTAACTGCAGAAGTTTTCCCAATAATTAAAAACTGTGTCAAATTTACCACCATAGCCATTACTCCCGAAAGCGCAATTGCAACCCAAACCCTGACATCTAAAATTTCCCCACCGTCCACCCCGATTGTGGATGCCGCCAGCTGCTGCCGATCCGTAAAAGGTATGATGATTGTAAGCATCCCCAATGAGACATACGACTGATTGAACAATAGCTGTGCGCTGTTAACCCCCTCCTGCTTTGTCCCAATCCAAATTTGATAGAGCGCTGTGGTGATAAAAGCTGCGGTGGCGACAAGCGCACCCAGAAGCTCGGTGTCTGTAGAGCCTTTGCATGTCAATCCGGCACCAATGCATATCGCTCCAAGCGATCCGATGACGGTTTTCGATACCGTCGTACCCGCTATGAAATAATTGAGTATTACCACCGTCGGCGTTGTTAATATTTTAGCTATTTGATAGAAACCAAGTGGATTCAAAGCGAGAGATAAATTGTTGAGAATGATCCATGCCGTAAAGGCTGCTGATAAGGGAAGAACCGTCTGAACATTGAGATATATCCGATCGAATAGTTGGAACGGGCGGAGAGATGCAATGAAAAGAATACTGAACGTGCAGAAGACGTGCCAGGCAGTGAATGATAGTTGTAGCGATTGTAGCCCGGGAAAGGAAAATATGTATTTGTTGAGAACGACAAGGAAACAGGTTGAGATGGTGTTTATGGCAACAATGGAAAGAATGACGAGATTATGGCTCTTCGATGAGGGCGATGGGGCTTTTTCATTAATTGCGATATCTGAGTCTGTATATAACGTAAGGTTTTCCTGATCTGAGGTGTCGGTATCCGGAAGTTTTTCCGAAATGTCTTTCAACAGAATGTTGTCGCTGGTCGTGGAAGATGTATTGTCGTCTGTGTTACCATCGGATACCATATATTCTTCTATCGTACAGTCAGTTCGAACGTTCAAGTTGAGAACTGAATAAATTGATAAGGATACCTAACAATGGAACATCTTGAGCAACACTTCCCAAAGACAGTTTTGAGAGATTCATATCCATCCCGAGTGTTGAGGCGTTTTCCGGTCTGTCGAGTGCTCTCCCGCACTCCATGATCCTATATACAATGGCACTCAAGAGCTGAGACCGCGAATTCTTACCGAGCTGTCCCGTGGAATACTGGGCAGATGTCGACTCTGCCTACTTCGGGCAACCATCTGGATCCGAGTTATAGCTTTCTCAAACAAACAAATAACGTAGAGTCTTGGATTAATTGGTGGTGTACTGGGAACTGAAACTATTTAAGTCTGTTTAGATACGATCATTGTAGCGTTGACGATTTTCCACCGAGATTTCCGCTATTGTCATACCAAAAATGGAAACTGACAGAGCAGGACCCTACTGGCGTGTTCATGCAAGATTTAACCTTGGGGAGATTCCTCCTTGAAAGCGTCTTGGAATTTCTTGACGGATTGCGCCTCAGTTCTAGGATGTAGACTAGGTTTTTAAGAATTGAATCACGCTAGCTGGCATCTTAGGGATGACATGTATTGAACCAAGCGAAGAAGTCATAAATGATAAATAAACTTGGCTCCCGATCCAATTTCTTCTTCAACTTCCGCTTCAACCTACGTCATGTCTCTCCACCTCGACTTCTGGTCGTCTAGTTCGGGCTTCCTACGGCAACGCTACTCGTTCATGACAATTGTTATCCGCTCGGTGATCATATTCATAACAGTAATTCTCCTTGTATCAATATATCAGCACGCCTATCCTACCTATCATAGACCTTTGCGACAAAAGGTCGGAAATCCAGCTACAAACCGGGTGCTCCTTCTTTTACCAAAAGACCCCGAGGGGACTTCGGACTATGGATTTCAAGGGGACTGGTTAGAGAAAGCAATTTCGAATCGAATGGGTTATGCTGATTATCACGGCAAGTTATATCCATTCACAAAAAAACACTAAGTCCCTCCAGCTGACATAGTGAAGGGTACAAATTTATGTGGGCAAATCTTGCCACTTACAAGGAAGTGTTTGATATTCACCCTCAGTGGGCTAAAATTGGTAGACATTCTCAGACGCATTATTCTTGTGTGATTGCGAGTAACCAGATATAGCGGCCCTCCATGATGCTTTCGACAAACATCCAGATGTCGAATGGATATGGTGCCTAGATTCCGACGTTATCATTATGAATTCCACCATAAACCTTTGGGATTATCTACTCTCGCCGGAAGCAATGATAAGAGAGGTCAAGTCGCAAGGCGAAATCGAGTTTGGCGGAATCAAACAACTTCCCCAGCATGACAGAACAGTTAAAACGCCAAAATATGTGGAGCCTGAGAATATTTATCTGATAATATCAAGCGACACGAACGGTCTCAAGTATGTTCCTTCTACAAGAAAACGGTTACCGTTAGCTAATGGGGTATACAGCACTGGAAGTTTCTTCGTAAGGCGAAATGCTTTCATGTCGGCATTCATCGATCTATGGCATGATCCTTACCTAATCCGAAATGAGTAGGCTGTCCCTCGAACCCCAACCTCCGTCCTCTGGTAGCTCACAATCAAATCTTAGATTTACATTCAACGAGCAAGATGGTCTCGCACATTTAATCATCTCACATCCGCATGTTACGAAACACGTTGGAATCGTTAACCGAAGTCTGATAAATGTATATTCTAACGAGTACAAAGAGAACGACTTTGTGGTCCATTTTGCTGGGTGTCGGACTTCAGACAAGGATTGTGATATACTATTTCAGGATTTTTGGAATCGGAGAACTATAATTGACACAGAGGAGGGTGTACCGAGGCTCCGCCGGTAAGGTCATAGGTGGGCAGACCAGGATGGCGAACTCCGTCGGCATGGTGGGGGAAGACTGACCTTACTTTTTGGTTGGTAGATATGTACATGCGTACTTCAGGTTTTGTTTTTTGTTTTAATCATATTGCATTCGGCCGCTTGCGGCCATGGCATAATCTAACTACCTTTCCTCGGCACATCTCCAGTGTGAGTCTCAGGTGTCCCCTCGACCCTCTTTGGATCCAAGTCGTACCATCCTTATCTCCTTCCCCCGCTTACTTCAGGTGCGTATGGAGTAATGCTTGTATATACCGATATTAGACGCTATCTACAGCTGCTGTATACCTTGCCTAGATGACATCGGCTAGCTTACCTGGACACGGGTTGGGCTTCAATGAATATTAGAGTATGCTTTGCTGTTTCTCAGACTAGCAACCAATTTTTCTATTATAGCAAAATATTGTGACATTTATAAATGCTCTACATATTCTCTCTTTTTACGGAAGACTTTGGATTCTACGGACTGATACAGGTGCACGTGCAGCCGCTACCAATGTACCTTACATGATCGGTACTAGATCTTCACTGCACCCTCCGCCGATTCGGCTGCCCACATAATCTGGAGTTCAGATTGATTGGAGTGATGAATTTGGTCTGTAACGGAGGGATTTCAGTGGAAAATTCTCCAATCCCCGTTTACACTAAAACCCGAAATACTACTTAATTCGTCCACCCTGCTAGTAGTCAACCGTAATTACTCACACGAAGAATATCCCATGTAACAGGTCCACAAGCAAGGGAGAGCTAATGTACCGGCAAATCAATTTATTCTACGCAAGATTTTGTTCAAGTACGACTGACTTAAAGTGACAGCTTAAGTGATGAATCAAGGTGACGACTCCGTTGAATGTACTGAGGTAGCATAATAAGGGCTCATGCTACATAGACCACACCGTGAAGCTGGTCTACCGGTAACTCGTAGTGAGTGTCTGGTGAAGATCCGTTACCAGTCGTTTCCTGCGAAGCTGTTTTCAGGAAAAAGAGGAAAGTGCAAGGCAGGAGCAAAGGGAAAAAAGAAGGGAAGTTCAAAGAGAGATCCAGGAGGCAAAGGGAACCACAGACATGGACTTGGAAATGAACCTGGATATGTTAAAGGAAGTCCAGACACTTACAGACAGAGCTATGAGTAAAGAGATGGATGTACAGAGACCACAAATGGAACCCTCAAAGTATATACCACAATTCCCCCCCAGAGGAACTCAACCAATCACAAGGATTGCACTGGCAGTTCCCAATATCAAAGTAGTCTAAATTTAAGGAAAATCCAAGTCCATCCTGATGGCCAAATCAACTCCTCTATCCAAAGCTGTAAACCCTCCAGCAAATGCACCCAGGAGGTCCAAGGTTGAAGAAATCAAGGGAACCAAGATAACAAAAGCAACAGAGTATCACACTGGGAGTATTACTCCAGGTTCACTGGCAAAGTAGTATTTTTACTCACTTCATGACTGCCTTCAATGGTATGCTAGTCGCTTCAGTTGGAATATAGAAAATCACATAAAGATTGTAAAAGAAAAGAATAGACTTTCCAGTACATTTATTGATAAGGCTTGTTTTTATCAATGAAAAGATTGATACCTTTCTACCCTTCAAGAAACCCAAGGTATTTAAATATTTGCCTTCTGTGGGTAAATAGATACTTTCATATATCTAGAAGTGAATATTATTGGTGATGCAGCCAAAGTCACACTGAAGGTAACTATGCAAGCAACCTATAGAGCCGTACAAGCGCCGCAGAGCCATGCCTTAACCGGAGCAAGGCCGCCTACCTGCATTACAACTGTCAAGGGTTCAGGGCTAGGGTATTCAAAATACAGGGCTTGGGTTCTAGGGGTTATAAAAACTGAAATCCAGAAGGCTAAAGAGTCAAAATAGTCTATAACTAAATGAATAAAGACTGTACGCAGAAAATTCGATTCAGAATTTCCATGTGTGAAGCAGCGAAAGCCATGACTAATTGATTGTTTTATAGACAAGAGAACAAGTAAACAAAGAAACTTATCTTCTGCCATATGCCTGGTTTATATACAGTAATGTCATCCATAATCCACTCTTTCTTTAATATATCTGAACTCCTTCTATTTTTTTACACTATTCTTGTACAATTTCTGCATTCTCTATAAAACCTGATTCTTTTCATTCAAAACCTGATTCCATTTTTGGCATGCTTAATCTTGGTATGAAACCTGATTGGATTCTGGTCATACCTAACCGTTGAACGAAACCTGATTTCATTTATGTCATATAAAATCTGTTGTATTATTCACTGATCATCACTCTACCATCAATCATCACTCAGCACAACTGTGACAATAGCTCACCCTCTCCAAAGCCAAGTACCTACATGGTTCATATCCCAGGCTTACCAGGTTATTGGCCATGAAACTGGTTGATAGCTTTAAGTCCATTGATGTTGGTCATGGGCTCCCAATTGCATTTCTTATACCCCTACCATTTTACCCAATACTGCAACTGCATTCAAAAGAGCCTGGAATTATTTATCTGCTCAACTTTGAACTCCTATTCTCCATCTACCATTTCCAGTAGTAGTATATCCGACTATTGATATGGGAGATGATTATGTGTAGCTGTCTCTCAACAAAATATTGATTGAACATCATGAATAGGTAGTGGATATAGTAGCTCAATTTTGTAGACCTATGGGCCGACATCCTCCGTAATTTCATACAGTTCAATACATTAGCAGCCCAGTTTCTTACTGGCTTAGTCTGTCCACAGGTTTCTGGTATCCATTCATACTTTGTTTTCTATCTGTAACTCTGTTCTGACTTGTTAGAATTTATTGGTCTGCTGAAACTATATGGCCTGGATCTGTTTTATTTCTGCTCTGAGTGTGCTGAAATATTGATCCATCTATTGGGCCATCTGCTCAGTGTTTACCTTGCGAATATCATTGGAATTCTTAATCAGGTGTTGGCCAAAGGTCATTTGTGGGTAGACACCATGGTTGCCAAAAAATGTGGAGTAATTAGTAGTTTCTGAGGAATGATTGTTAGCTGTAAAATCTGCCAATGGTTGCCATCAGATCCAATTAATATTCTGATAATTAACAATGTTTTGGAGATACTATTTCATTGGTATATTGACTCGCTCAGTTCGTTCATCGGTTTGAGGATGAAATATGATTAAGAGATGTCATTTAATTCCTAGTCTCTTGCAAAGGTGGTGTCAAGGGTTCAAGGCTCGGAGTTCTAGGGGTTATAAAAACCAAACTAAGACAGAGGTATTGTGCGGTGGTGCAGTGATCGCGGGTACTGCGTAACAAGCAAGAGACTCGAAATCCGGAATCACAGAAGTGAACAAAGATTGGTGCCGAAGCTATTGATTGTTTTGTAGACTAGAGAACGAGTGAAGAACAAACCTATCCTCCGCGAATCAAGCATCCTTATATACAGTTAACGTGACCGTCGTCACCTTTGCTCACTCGTTCCAAAATACATCCTAACTCCACCCAACTATGTACGCAACCCTTTCCGTTCACGGCCTACGCCATAACCATCACGCCATATTTACAACGCAACCAACAAAACCTGATTCCTCCCAACGAAACCTGATTTCAACCAACAGAACTTGATTCTTTCCAACAAAACCTGATTCCCTTCGTATTCCCTTTCCCCTTCATCGATCCTTATTCCTTCTTCGATCCTCACTCGACACAACCGTGACAGTAGCTCCTCCTCCACATGCTAAGTTCCTACGAAGCTGTTGATCCGGGCTTGCCAGGTTGTTTCGCATAAAAAACATCAATTGCTTGAAGCCCATCCACGTTAACCGCCGGTTCCCAGCTTTGTTCATCATAGCCTTTCCACTTAACCAGATACTGCAGTTGTCGTCGAAACACCCTCGAGTCGTCAATACGTTCCACTTCGTATTCTTCTTCTCTGTCCACGATAACTGCCGGTGGTGCTGATTCGATTTGCCCTGGCAAAGGGTCTTCCGATACTTTTGTCAAACGGGAGATCGGTTGTGCTGGATGAATGTGAAGGTCCTTGGGTAATTGTAACCGATAAGCCCACGGATTAATAACCTCCAAAATATCATATGGTCCCAGGCGTTTCCAGTCAAGCTTCTTGCTGGGTCGTTGTGTTGTAATATTCCTGGCGTCCATCCAGACTCGATCCCCCACCTCCATCTGCACTCCCTCCCGTCGATGCTTGTCTGCTTGTTCCGCTTGAATATCTTGTGCTCGAATCATTTCAGCCTTCATCTGTTGGAAGATATCGTTCATTTTCAGGGAGAGGGTATTTGCGTTTACTTCCCTGATACCGTTCCCATTCTGAATCGGATGTTGGCTAAAGGTCATTCTTGGATGAAATCCGTAATTACCAAAAAATGGTGAGCATCCTGTTGTTTCCGAAGCGTGATTGTTCGACGCGAATTCTGCCATTGGTAGCCACTGTGTCCAGTCGTTCTGTTGATAGTTGACGAAGGCCCTGAGGTACTGTTCCATAATAGCGTTCATTCGTTCCGTTTGTCCATCAGTCTGTGGGTGATACGCGGTTGACAGCCTTTGTTCGATTCCAAGTCTTTCACAAACGTGTCTCCAGAATTCTGATGCGAATTGGGGTCCTCTGTCTGATACTATGGTATCCGGTAAACCATGTAACTTGAACACCTCTCGTATAAACATCTCACCCAGCTTCTTGCCGTCTGTATCGTCCCGACATGGCACTAAATGTTTCATTCTTGACAACCTATCAACCAGTACCCATATGGCGTTGTATCCATCGCTTTCCGGTAATGCCACCACGAAATCCATACTCAGATCCTTCCATGGTTGTTGCGGTACTTCCAGTGGTTTGAGCCATCCGTGGATCTTCTGATGAGTTGCTGTGCTGCGTTGACATACATGGCAATTTCGTACGTACCTGTCCACGTCCTTCCTCATTCCTGGCCATTGATTATTTCTTTTGAGGAGTTCGAAGGTTTTTGCTCGTCCTGGATGTCCTGCTGCCGGTATATCATGATGATCCTGTATCAGTTGCAGCTTGTCCGAATCATTTTTGACGTCCATTGCGTTGAGACACAGTCCTTCGCTGCTATCGAATGGGCAGTCCTTGCATACGTATTCAATCCCGTTCCACAACTCCTTTGGGTCGGTTTCGTCCTGATTCACCACTTCTGCGAATGCTACCACCAGTCCTTGTTGTATTCTTTTGTCGAGATTCTCCGTTTTGAGCATGATTTGTTGGGTTTTTTCTGCCCCCCCCTTCGGAGGAATGTCTCCTGGCATTCTGGTGAGTGCATCGGGCTTTTGACCTTGCTTTCCTGGGTGGTATATAATCTTAAACTTGAATCTTGACAGGAATTCGGACCATCTAGTTTGTCTTCTATTAAGTAGCTTTGACGTCATGAAGTATTCGAGATTCTAGTGGTCCGTCAGTATCTTAATAGGATGTACTGACCCTTCACATTCTGGTCTCCACTGTTCCAGACTTTTAACTATGGCTCCCAGTTCTTGATCGTAAATCTCGTAATTCTCTTCTGCCGGTGTATGTTTTTTTGAAAAGAATGCTACCGGATGAAGGATTCCTTGATCTTCGTATTGGGATAGTACTCCTGCAGACACGTAGCTCGAGGCATCGGTTTCCAAAACGATTTCTTTCTCATAGTCGAAATGTGCTAGAACTGGTGCTGTTGTAAATGCTTCTTTTAGCTCCGCAAAGGCTCGTGTCTGATCGGGTCCCCAGTGAAATGATACCAGCTTTTTCGTTAGCTTTGTCAACGGTTGGACCACCCTGCTGTAATTTCTCATAAACCTTCGATAAAAATTGGCGAATCCTAAAAACGCTTGAACTTCCTTGAGCTTGCCAGATGCTTTCCACTCCTTCACCGCTGTTACTTTTTCTGGATCCATTCTAATCCCGTTTACCCCAACTATCAATCCCAGGTACTTCAGCTCCTGTTGATGAAACTCGCATTTTTCGGCTTTCAGATACAGACCGGCCTCCTTAAGCGTCGTCATTATTGCTCTGACGTGTTCCTTATGTTCCTTTAAATTGTCACTGTAGATGAGGATGTCGTCCAGGAATGCCGTACAAAAGATGTCCAGAAAGGGGCGAAGAGATTATCGTTGATAAACTCCTGAAAGCTGGCTGGTGCATTTGTGAGTCCGAAGGGCATAACGAGCGATTCGAACAGGCCATAACGAGTCCTAAACGCCGTTTTCCATTCGTCTCCTTCTGCTATTCGAATCATATTGTAGGCATCTCGGACATCTAATTGGGTGTACCACTTGGCTTTTGACAATCTCAACAAGGTTTCTTGGATTAATGGTAATGGATATCGATTTTTCATGGTTCCTTCGTTGAGTCCTCGATAGTCCACGTACAGTCGTAAGCCTTCATTTGATTTAGGTGCGAACAGCACCGGTGCTCCACATGGTGATGATGACGATCTGATGAATCCTTTTGACAAATTCTTTTCAATCCATTCTTTCAGGACCTGAAGTTCTTCTCTTGACAGGCTGTATATTGGTCCAAAGGGTGGGGTGAACCCGTCTTGGAGTGTAATTTTATGATCGTACGGTCTGTGTGGTGGTAGCCTTTCAGCGATGACTTTATCGAAAAGGGGGAGAAACTCATGATATTCCTTAGGAATTAACTGTTCGAGCGGTTTTTCTTGAAGGTCCTTGACTTCTAGGGCCTTGTTGATTTCGTATAAAGTTACCGCGTACACCTTGAGTTTCTCCTGTTTGTTTCGCCTCATATATGGGGCTGCTGCTATGGCACATATATCCAGTTTTGATCCCTCAGGTTCCGTTGTTTCCATATGATTTCCCCACACCCATACGCTCGAATGATGTTGACAGTGCTTCTGGCAGTAATTGCTTTCGAATCCTATTCTTTTCTTTTGGAATTTGACTGAAACATCGTGGAGTTGTAGCCATGGTAATCCAAGTACGATTGGATAGTGTCCGAGTTTCGTAACGAATGCTGGTAGCTGCTCCTGATGTCCGCGTATGCCTAAGCTCAATTTAGCCATAGTGGTGATGGTTCCTGATTCGATGGGCCTTCCATCTATAACTTCCAATTCTCTTGTTTCCTTTAATTCTTGTTCCAATAACTGATGATGGCGGACGAAATCTTTGTCAATAAATGCTATTCCAGTAGCTCCGCAGTCTATCAAAGCGTGGGTATCAATGATCTTGTCTTCTATTTTCAGCGAGCATTTCACAACGAGATGTTTGCTTTCCATAGAAGACTCTTTTATTTCTGTGCTTGATATAGAAAACTGCAAATACCAAAACTAGCATTAACTGACAAAGGAGATTCGTTTCCAGCGCAATTGCCACCCTTATTGCACTGGACTAAACTTTTCCCGATTCCACTTCTTTTCCTTTTCCTGTTGTCGAATCTGCATCTCCCTCATTTGCTGCCTTCTTAAAAGGTGACACCTCCGTTTGTCCTGATGCCGCTTTCAACTTTCTTGGGCATGATGCTGCCAAGTGCCTGCTATCCCCACAGTACATACATAGTCCCCCTTCTCTTTGTCTCCTCCTTTCCTCAGGTGTAATCTTCTTTCCCTTGACTGCCGAGAGGTCCATTGGAGCGGGGCCGTGATAACCTGCGACTGACCCTGCAGGTGCTGCGTCTGGGGCAGATGTGGTGTTGGTCGTTGTATCGGACCTTTTATATCCTTCCCACTTTCCAGATTTCTTTTCCGCAGCTCTTCTCCTCAGCTGTGAATCCCTTTTCGACAGCATCTTAACGAATTCGATCATACTTTCTGGCTCCTCGATGTGCTGTATGGAATCTTTGAGTTCGTTGGACAGCCGTTTCCGTAATGCGTCCAATTGTGCATCTTCGTTCCATTTGGTGTCTACTACGTATCTTTTGAATTCCGCGTAGTACTGGGAGAATTCGCGGTCTCGTTGTCTGAGTTTCTCAAGTTCTCTCTTTGCTGTTGCTGCTCTGTCTTGATCTCCGAATGCTACATCCAGCAGGTCAACTAGGTCTTTCAGGGTATTGAGTTTGACTTCCCCTGAGATTTTGTCACAGTGTGGCATTAACTGTGCCAGAGCCACTCCTTTCAGACATCCAACTGCATACCTCAGCCTCTTCTGTTCGTTGTTGAATGCCTTCGGTTTTCCGGCTATCTTTAATGCCAGCTGCACCTTCCACCCTCGAAGTTCCTTCCTATCTTCTCCTGAGAAACTGGTGATATCGTTCACCTTTTCCTCTCGCTCCTCCCTGTCCGTCCTTTCCCCTGTTTCTCCCCTTCTTCCTTCCGTTAACTTCAGGATCCTGGTTACCTGTTGTCGATTTTCCTCCGCCAGATCCCTAAACTTTTCCATTTGAGCTTGAGCATCTTCCAGATCTTGTTTCAACTCCGCCAGGTCTGGATTTGCTTCCTCCAATGCTTGTTTTAGGATCCGAATTTCTTCAACCAGATCCCCATGACTGCATGTTTGCAGTGTTTCTGTTGTTGCTGCTGCTTGTTGAGTAAGCAGTAATTCCTGCTTCAGATTGTCCCTTTCCTGCACGACTTTTTCTCCTTCTGCCAACAATTCCGATATTCGTACTTCCGCATTCTTTACAGATTGCTGTTCCTTGAGCAATTCGTTCAATCTGCTGGTCGTTGGTAGTTGGCTTATTGCTTTCAGGCCTTTGTTGATGTCCCCGATGTGTTCCCTGAGCTGTGCTTCGCTCATGGTTTCTGTATCTTTTGTTGCCACGATTTCCAGCTCCATCTGTAAGGCTCCGGTCAACGTGACATCGCGAGTCGATCGTGAAGATTCTCCGGACATCTTTCTGATGATGTAGAGAGGCGGCCGTGAGGAGGCGAGGTTCTGACAAACAGTCTCTGACTTTGTCTATGTTGCCTTGGATTTGTTGAACTGCCGCTTCGATTTCTGCTTCTAGAAACGGGTTGACCATCTACCAGAAGAACACCTCGTGTTTGCTGTGTGTTGTTACAATGATTAGCGGGGTTGTTAAAAGAGCCGGATGCAACCCGCGGTCAACTCCCTTTCCCTTGTTCGCCTTTCGTTCGTTGTAATCTGCCCACGAGATTTGGCTTTCTATGTCCTTCTGTGTTGCCTTGATCGTAGATTCTGATATCGTTGATTGAGCTTCTGCTGCTCTACCGATTGTTGTATGTGTTCCTCCGCAGTTATGTTCGCAGTAGCACGGTTCTTCGTTTTGGCAATCAACGTGAAGACCGTAGTACTTGGTCCAGAAGTTTTTGAATACTGCGTCGTCGATTTGGAGACCTCCTCCGTTGCTTGCTGCTTCTGTCCAGTAGCTATTCCAAGGAGATACCGCTTGTGGTTCGTCCCAGAAGTACGCTTCCAAAGGTTCCTCGGGTTCGTTGAGGATAGCGTCGATGCTATCGAAGGCGTTCAGGGGTTCTTGTTCGAAGAGGTTGAGGGTTCGACTGGCTAGGTCGAAGAAATTGATTCGGAATTATTGTGGTTTGTTGTTGTCGTATGCTGGCATTTAAAACAGCGCGGATCCTTCTTGTCGATGTTTCCACAGGCACACAATGCAGGAGTGTCTCCAAAAGCTGTGTACTGTGAGCTTGTTTTCAAAGTTTCCAACTGATTTAAACACGAAACAGAGGGAGTTGCAAGGTCTATGGCAAAAGTAGCAGCCGCTTCGATGAAAATAGCGGCACATATACTGAAATATAACCGGTAGAATCAATTGTAGACTCGTTCTTCTGTCAAGGGTTCAAGGCTCGGAGTTCTAGGGGTTATAAAAACCAAACTAAGACAGAGGTATTGTCCGGTGGTGCAGTGATCGCGGGTACTGCGTAACAAGCAAAAGACTCGATATCCGGAATCACAGAAGTGAACAAAGGTTGGTGCCGAAGCTATTGATTGTTTTGTAGACTAGAGAACAAGTGAAGAACAAACCTATCCTCCGCGAATCAAGCATCCTTATATACAGTTAACGCGACCGTCGTCACCTTTGCTCACTCGTTCCAAAATACATCCTAACTCCACCCAACTATGTACGCAACCCTTTCCGTTCACGGCCTACGCCATAACCATCACGCCATATTTACAACGCAACCAACAAAATCTGATTCCTCCCAACGAAACCTGATTTCAACCAACAGAACTTGATTCTTTCCAACAAAACCTGATTCCCTTCGTATTCCCTTTCCCCTTCATCGATTCTTATTCCTTCTTCGATCCTCACTCGACACAACCATGACAGGTGGGTCCAAAATTCTGATGTGAATTGTGGTCCTCGATCCAATATTATTGTTTTGGGCAGTCCATGTAATCCAAATACTTCTTTGACATATATTTCTCCTAGCTTTCTACCATCCACCTGATCCATAAAGGGTACTAGATATTCCATTTTCATTAGGCAGTCAACCACTATCCATATGGTATTGAACCCTTCACTTTCCAATTATTCAAATACAAAATCCATACTTAGATCCCTCCATGTTGTCCCAGTATCTCCAGTGGTTGCAGAAGTCCATGGGTCTTTCTGTGAACTGCTGTGCTTTACTAACAGATATGGCAATTTTGTATATAGCAATCCATATTCTTCCTCATTTGTCTCCAGGAATGATTTCAGTTTCCCAGGTCATAGGTTTTTGCTCGTTCTGGATATTCCGTGACTGGAGAATTGTGATACTTCTGGATCCACTTGAGCTTTTCCTTATCCGTTGGTTGTGTTTGAGATATGTTGAGTATCTCTAGTGATTAATCGTTATGTGTATATTACCCTTTGCTGCTGTTATCTGGGCATTGCTGGCACAGCTTTTTTGACCAATTCCACAACTCCTCAGAATTTACAGAGTGATTGTCGAGGTTGACTGTTTCTATGAACGCCATGATTAACCCTTAATATACTTTGTTCTTGAGGTTTTCTGTTTTCGGCATGATGTGCTGGGTTCTTTCTGCCCCAACTTTGGAGCAATGTCTCCTGGTATTCTTGTAAATGCATCAGGTTTCAGACCTGGCTTACCTTGTTGGTAAAGTATCTTGAATTTAAACCTTCACAGTTATTTGGACCATTTGGTCTGCCTTCGATTGAATAGTTTTGAGGTCATGAAGTATTTGAGATTTTTGTGATCTGTAAGAATCATATTCAAACGTGCAGAACCTTTGCATTTGGATCTCTATTGTTCTAGGCTTTTGATTATCACACCTAATTCATAATTGTAGATTTAATAATTTCCTTCAGTAGGTGAATAGTTTTGGGAGAAGAAGGCCACAGGGTGTGGGACTCCTTCGTTATCATACTGAGGGACAACTTCTGGGGATATATAACTTCTGGAATAAGTTTTGAGGACTATTTCTCTTTCAACATCAAAATGGACTACCACTGGTACTATTGTGAAAGCTATCCTGAGTTCAGCAAATGCTCTTTTCTGATTAGATCCCTAGTAAAAAGATACTAACTTTGTAATAGATTTTGTTAGCAGTTATATGACCAACACTGCTGTAGTTCCATATCAACCATTGATTGAAATTGGCAAAGCCCAAAAAGACTTGATCTTCTTTAAGTTTCTCCAGTGCTTGCCAGTTTTCAACTGCTCGAACTTTCTCTGAATCTATTTTGATTCCATTTACTCCCACCATAAACCTGAGATACTGGACTTCTTCCTTATGAAATTCGCATTTCTCTGAATTGAAAAATAGGCAGGCTGCCTGGAGTGAGGTTATGACTACTCTGACATGTTCCTTGTATTGCTTCAGTGTTACACCTAGCAAGTTTGCAGTTGGGTCATGTACGATCAACTGCAATTTCTGTGATCAGACATCATTGGCTATCACTTGTCTCAGATACCCGAGCCGATCTTTTCAAACGGCCAGCAAACAAACATCTACACCATCAGGAAGCATCGACGGCTAGGTAATGGCCACAGTCGCTTCATCTCTGAATCACTGATAATAAACGGACAGCCAACAAACAGCAGAATGACATTGGCCAAGAAGCTGACGCTTGCCGCTAACAAATGGACAGCTGGCAAACAACTGAATGGTGCCAGCCCAAAAGCCCACGACTGCCGAAGGCCTAAGAATACGTGCCGACTCTGAACAGTGCAGCTGCTCTCTGTCGAAAGAGGCCTATTTGTCTGGAGGTCATCAGATCAAAAGAATACCACTGGTCAGGAGGCGCAAGCCCACAAGCTTGATGTCATGAAGGATACCGATGGTCCAATTATAATCTAATGACTATAAAGATGATACAGAATTGAGAGTTGGAGGACTGTGGTAGTTGCAAAATAAGTGGGCATTGGTTTGAAGATAATTACGGTACTGGAGCTCTAGAGAAAAGCGTAGATAGAAGTATCCGTTAGAGCGAAGACAATGGTATAAAGACCTTGGGTTGTTCGATGGTAGAAAGGTATCATCAACCTTCTCAGTGAGGAGAAGAAGTCTTAACACTATATGCATTGGGGAAAGCCTATTCTTCTGGTTCAGAATCTTTTAGTGATTTCCACATCCCAAGCTGACCATCTAAACTATCTTCGAAGCATGTCCCGAAATTGAGTACGGATACTGCTTTGCCGTGGTCAATCTGGGGCAAAGCTACCGATGTTACATTCAGGTTGTCACCGTAGATGAGAATATTGTCCAAAAATGCCATACAGAATATATCAAGAAATGGTCATAGGGTGTTATTAATGAATTTTTGAACGGATGCAAGTGCATTGGAAAGCCCAAAAGATATGACTAGGGATTCCAAAAGTCCATAACAGGTCCTGAAAGCGATTGTCTATTCATTACATTGTGCAATTCTGATTATGTTATATATATTGCAGACATCTAGCTTGGTATAGTAACAGGTCTTTGAGAGTCTTAGTAAGGTTTCTTGGATCAGTGGCAGGGGATATTGTTTTTTTATTGTTTATGTATTTAGACCTTGGTAATCAACACTGAGTTTTAAACCTCTCCTTAGTTTTGAAGTAAAGAGCACTGGAGCTCTGCAGGGGGATCAAGATGATCAGATGAATCTCTTGAATATGCTCTTTTCTATCTATTTCTTTAGGACTTGTAACCCCTCCCATAACAGGCTGTAAATAGATCCAAATCATGGCACAAAGCCCTGCTGTAACTTAATCATATTGTAAGGGCGAGTACGGGCTGGTAAGGCTGCGTACTGGCTGGTATTTCAATTGGGGTTGGTACTGTTGCAAATGAGAATAAGTGATTTAGTATGATTGTGTATAAGTAAGATAATTGCTGCTGTATGATGGCAGCCGTGCAGAGTCTACTTGAACCTGTGCTTACCCAGCCCCAGCTCTTAGCCTTTCCGGCAGCCACAACCCTAACCACCAAGGCCTGACCTCTGCTGTTACATCATCCTCCTCTCCCGGCACAGACCTCCTGGGCTGCTAATATATGTACATGAAGAAGAAGTAAAATCCAGGTTTGTGCGCCTTTGTTTAGGCCTCGCACGTCATCATAAGTCCCACAACCGATCAGAGCCAATCAGGTAACCTCCTGGTGGATTTGGTGCACAGAGAAATCCACCTGCAGTGGAAGGTGGTAAAACCTGTGACGACGCCATTTGTACCAGGCCGAAATCCATAAGAAGAAAAGAATCAAGAAAAGTGGAAACTCAAGAAGTGCCAATTTCGGCCAATTTCCTCCAAATCCACTTGTCTAGTGGTTTTCCAATTACCACTGGAGTTTATCCGGATTTTCCCGATGGATCCTGTCGACTAGCCCCTGAGCATGCTCGAGGTTTTCTGCAGGCTCCCAGCTTGTGTGGATGTAGTTGTAGCCTTCCCACTGAACTAAGTAGTGGAGACGTCAATAGTGTCGTTTAGAGTCAAGGATTGGTTCAACCTTCCATTTGTCAGAATCGTTAAATATCGTCGGCTGAGGCTCCAATGGTGGCTGGCCGGCAATTGGGGACATTTATGAGCCGAGCAAAGAAACATAGAAGACATCATGGATTCCCATTGTTCGTGGAAGGTCTAGTTTGTAAGCATGCTTGTTGATGACCTTACTCACCATATATAGGCCTGCTCTCTTATAGTCCAATTTCATAGACGGCTTCGTTGTGTGGATGTTTTTCGTTGATAGCCAAACTTTATCTCCAACGTTGAAGGTGACTTCTTTGCCACTGGCATACTTGGCTTGCTACGCTTGAGCTTCCAGTATATTTTCACAGAGCTTTTGGTGTGTCTCTGCTAGCGCTGCCGTCTTCGCGTCTGCTTGAATCTCTATCCTCATGTTAGAAGTGGTCTTTGGAGCCTTGAACTGCAGGAACGGATAGTAGTTGTAATTGGTCCAGAA
>WHVE01000993.1:0-38990 GCA_015178995.1 Trichophaea hybrida
TTCTATCTCAAAAGTTCGAAGACGGCAAACTACACCCGGTAGCTTTTATATCCAAAAAATTCTCATCAGCAGAAATTAATTATCAAATATACAACAAAGAAATGTTAGCCCATTGTTTATGCAATGAAGCAATGGAGATGCCATTTATAAGGAGTGATTCATACGACAACCATCTATTCCGATCACATGAACCTACAATATTTTAAAGAAACCAACCAGTTGAACCGACGACAAGCTAGATGGGCTCAAGTACTTCAAGAATATAACTTCAAAATAGTCTATCAATAAGGATCACAAAATGGAAAAGCAGATACATTATCACGATGTCCGCAGTTCATCGCTAGAGAGGGGGCTACAAAATCTACTGATAACAAATCTCTACTGGGATCCGAGTACTGGTCGGAAATAGCAGCGTTAACACTAGATAATGAAACGGAAGAAATAGTGTTGGTCGGATTTTCAATAATGAAGCTGGTACCCGAGGTACAAACACGATTTGAAGAAGAAGCGAATAAAGACAAAGGATATCAGAAAATATTAAAAGCACTGGAAAATAAAACAAATACAAATGAAAGGTTGGGAAAAGACGAAGACGGAATGCTAGTTTGGAAGGAAAGATTATATGTGCCAGAAGGTTTTAGAAAAGAGGTGTTGCAAAAAGAGCACGACTCAAAGATAGCAGGTCATTTTGGAAGGGAAAGAACTATGGAACTCATCACCAGGAATTTCTACTGGCCAAAAGTTGGAAGACGACGTTAGGACATATTGCAATTACTGCGACTTATGTCAAAGAACGAAAAGTCCACGACATGCCGAACATGGTGTATTATACCCACTCGAACTACCATCATCACCATGGACATACATATCGGTAGACTTCATCACTGACCTACCAGAATCTAATGGGAATTAAAACATAATGGCAGTAGTCGATAGATTCACCAAGATGGCTCACTTCATACCAACGGCACAAAGAGAATCAGCAATAGTAGCAAAACTGTTCTTGGAGAATGTTTGGAAATATCATGGTCTACCTTTAGATGTAGTATCGGATTGAGACAGAGTATTCACTGGACACTTCATTGCCGACCTATATGAATTCTTAGGGATCAAAAGATTGTCATCAACAGCGTTTCACCCACAAACGGATGGACAGACAGAACGACTGAATCAAACTATCGAACACTTCCTACGAACCTATTGTAATTACGAACAAGACAATTGGTCTGAAATGTTAGCAATGGCATAGTATGCATACATTAACTCGAAACATGCAACCACCAAGATAACACCATTCTACGCCAACTATGGCTATGAACCACACACCAATTGGCCTACAGAAGTTCAATTTAACAACCCCGCTTCGGAACTATATGCTCATTACATGGTAGATGTATATCGAAAATTAGATGATCAATTGGAAAAAAGTGGAAAAAAAATGGGGGAGTATTATGATAAGAAAAGGAAACCAGCGCCACAACACAAAATCAACGACTGGGTAATGCTGGACGGAAGGAACATTCGTACAAAGAGACAATGTCGGAAACTCAAAGACAAACTTTATGGACCTTTCCAAATCACCAAAGTTGGAAGCAACAAGAGATAGTGTCGACTCAAGTTACCAGAAACCTGGAAAATACATCCAGCTTTTCACGTATCGTTATTGGAACACTATCGACGGGATATAAAAGAAAGGATCATTCATCCAGTCGAAGCAGATAACGAAGGATGGATACCAGAAGCTATAATCGCAAGCGGACCGACGGACGATGACCATCGAAAACATGTGTTCCGAACCAAATGGGAAAATTATACACACGACGAAAACACATGGGAAACTTACGAACACCTTCAAGAAATTGCACCTGATTTGTTAACGACAAACTACGAAAAGCATCCAGAAATTGAGAAAGACAAGAGATGGAAAAAACCAGAACGTAAAATATGGAACAGAAGGAAATGAAAATTTTTTATGTTAAACTCATACCGCATTGTTTAAAGCAGAGGTCATTTTTATTTTGAAAATTTTCATTAGGAGGACTAGCTATACCTATAGTATACGCTGTCTGAGTGGTATCTATTGCAAAATCACTTCTTACGTTGGAGTACTCTGTTGAGGTCACCAGAGCTTGAGAGGGGGGTAATGTCAGGGGTTTCCCCTTATCATGCGTACGAGATTCGTCAGACTTAGTCTCCCAGGCTCAACGTTCACTATCTGTGTCATACGGCTGAGGAATACACCCCTGCGGATGTCTACTGATGAGTCAGCGGAAGGCCCAACAGAGCCGGGTGAAATTCCCATAATATTCCAAGCTGCAATATCGTGTCTTAGCAAAGTGGACTAGCTAAACCACGCGGAGACAATACGCACACTTGATTTGACAGTAACCAAGAAATAGTTTCTTAGGTACTGGCTAAAGCATGGGACACACCAAACCATACTGCTTAAAGCAACATAACTGCCTTGCAGAGACTCTAGAGTCAGCTGTGCGTTATGTGTCAGACCAGTGTTACTTCATATCAAACTAATACTGAGATATATACTATATTCGGGACTGCGCGCAGCTCCCCGAGATAGTAGGACAAACGATAATATCTTAGTACGCGGACATTGCTATCTCCTGAGTGAAATAATCCAGGGAGATAAGCTAACGGCGCCCCGGTAGTTAAATCTGCCTGAAAGATAAAGTGTTTGTGTCTAGACTGTCGAACCCAGCTCTGTTGCGTAATGCCGATATACTGACAGAGCGCACCCCTTCGGGGAACACGGATAAGACGCGATGACACTAGGTACGTGGCAAAGTATGGGTTGGTAGCTCATTGAACCTTGATCACTATTCCACTCATACGGAGGAATGATAACTAATACGAAGTAATGGTCCGATACGAGTGTCAGCAACATCATCAAATCAGGATAACCTGTGGGATGCCTGGTGGAGCTTACGCACCTACACATTGTCAAACGGAACTCTTCACAACTAACTACCGAGATCCGCCCTCTGGTAACCATCGGTGGTTATGTGCACACCCACTTCAGTGGACAGAGTGTGATGAAGATAGTACTATACACGCGAATCATATTATACAGGAAGTACTGTCATACCTTATCAGGATATCTTGGCAAGGAAATACTCACATATAAAAGCCATCAACAAACCTCTGGTTAAAAAAAAAACGATCAAGCTCTAGCAGCAATCCACAGTCAGAACAACAAAACAGTGGAAAACCACCTGAAATATTATTAAGTTATTACTTTAACGATATTTGCCTGTATCATTTTATGTCTTGCCAAAATTGTGAACTTCTACACCTCGACTTGGGCGTTCAATACGCCCAACTTTTTGCGACGCGCCCGCAGCCGCGCCAGCTACCGCTACCTCGCACAATACCTCATTCGCAACAACATTGTGAACGATTACCTCCATTTCCAGCACACCGGAGAATTGCCATTGCAGTATACCTTCGACGAGTCAAACAAAGACTATCTGCAAGATACCTACGACTTTGAGTAAAGGCGGCCGTGCTCATCTGGATGCCTGTGATCTCCACATTAATCGACCTATCAAGAGAGCGACCATCGGGATACATTTCTTCAATTACGTACTAGTCATTAAGCTTAGACTATACCATCACCGAGTACAACGATATCGGTCTTCATCAACAACCACAAGAGCACCCCCGTAACACCTGCAGTGGCTTTAGGAATCCTGCAGCTTTGATTAATTTTCCATTGTCTTTCCAGTCGGTGGCTAGACTTCCATTCATCTTCCATAAGGGTTTAACTGTTGGGCCATTGTTTCTTGCCATATACTTCTGTGCCCTCCACACCTGATCCCCCTCAGCTTCCTGCACAAATGTATTCAAGGAACCATTCTGACTGCCCCTGATGGCCATCTTCATCACCATCCTTGCCTTTTTAATGCTGGCATGGTTGGTGATTCCAATTTTTAATTTTCTCTTTATGTTTCCCACAACTTTTCCCTTCTCCACTGTGTTCTGGTTCCACCATCTTTTGAATTTGGTATACACTCTTGTTTTGTTTGTCTTCTGATTCAGTACCTCTATTAGGGTTTTCTTTAACATGATTGCTTTATCTTCCAGCTGTTAAATTATGCTTTCATCCAACAAATTATCTCTTTTTCTGCTCCACCCTTTCCACTACTCTTGTGCTTGATTTAAGTTCTCCTCTTGGATAATGTTGATGATCCATCCTGTATAAACCTTGTATGTACACTTCGATGATTCCTCTCCTCAGACTACTGCTATCATATGATGGTTGGACATTAGGTCTTCATTGTCTTCCTACATTGTTTGTGCAAATAGGTCTGCGACCCAGGTGCGTTGGACTAAGCTGATGTCTATAATCGACTCAACTGTTTGATTGTTGCTAATGGTGATACATAGAGGTTGCCCATGGTTGATTCCCTCCAGATTGTGTTATTCCAAGAAAATTTCCACAAAGACTAAATTTCTCTTCTGGCTGCTTTTGTCATTCCACATGGGGCTGTGAGCATTAAAATCCCCACAGACGAAGACCTTTCTTGTCAAGGATCCAAGGCTTGGTATCGAGGGTTCCGGGCTCGAGGTTCTAAGGGTTATAAAACTGAAAGCCGGACGGCTAAAGGTCCGAGGGCAGCCTGTAGCTACCAGGGCGAGGACTGTATACAAGAAACTCGATCCAAAATCACCGAGTGTGAAAGAAGTGAAAGCCGAACCTAATTGTTTGTTTTATAGATGAGAGAACAAGTGAAGAAAGAAACTTATCCTTCGCCAAACGCCTGGTTTATATACAGTAATTCACTCGTTCCATAATACATCCGAACTCCTGCTTTCTTTGTACACCTCTCTTGCACGATTCCTACGTTTCGTGTGAAATCTGATTTCATACTCGTCGTACTTTAGCCTCCACTCGAAACGTGATCCCATTCTCGTCGTGCTTTAGCTTCCGTTCGCAACCTGATTCTCATTCTTGTTGTGCTTTAGCTTTCGTTCGGAACCTGATCTCATTCTCGTTGTGCTTTAGCTTTCATTCGAAACCTGATTTCATTCTTGTCGTGCTTGAGCCTCCACTCGAAACCTGATCCCATTCTCGTTGTGCTTTAGCTTTTGTTCGAAACCTGATTTCATTCTCGTTGTGCATTATCCTTTGTATTATTCACTGATCATCACTGCGCCATCGATCGTCACTCAGCACAACTGTGACATTTCTTGTTAATCACATTGCATTCCTGTTTGCATTCCTAGCCATTCTGGTTGAATACCTGGTATTGTTTTCTTGGATCATTTGGTTGTAGATGTTGGCAACTGTGACCTTGAATGCTTTCCTGTTGGTGATTTGAAAGATCTGAACATCTCCTTGGCCCCCAAAGTCACCAAGTTCATTGATTTGGAAGACTCTGTCAACCCTTATGGCCACAATCGTTCTTGTTTCTTTCATCTACCTTAATCCCGGGTGGCTGGTCTGATTATCCCATCCTCTTCCTTTATATGCCTCCTGCATAACCACCATGACTGCCCCCATTTCTATTCTCTTTTCTAATACCAAATCCATACTATCCTTCACCCTCCAACAATTTGCATGTAGTATTTTAACCATTGTGTTTCATGCATCAACTCTTCTGACCCATATTCTGTTGCCAGAACTTGGATTACTTCTTTGTCTTTTTCTATACCTTGGTTCATGCATGCTTTGCCTCAACTAGATCAAGTAGTGGGTTCTTCTCGAGCCTTTGCACTAGCTTCTTGTTTCTCAGGGCATTCGATACTGTTGGAGAGGTGTGCCCCTTTGCAATTGCTGTACTTGTTATTTTTATGGGCACTGTATTGGCTCTTCTTAGCTTTGCATCCAACAACATTGTGCTGGTGCTCATTGGTCATGTGGTTCCCCACTCACAGCATGCGTCTGAACATTTCTAGCCTTTCCAACTTCAAAAAGTGGTGACCCCATCGACAGCAACTCTTGCAAAGGGTATCCGGGCCTGTGATGACATATCTTACCACCTTCTGGCACAACCCCACTGCCCTCATTCCCTTGTCTGAACATATTAGTGCCAACTTCATTCCCTTGATGGCAAACACCAACAATGATGCCTCTTTCTCCCCACTGTTTCTCCTCTTGTTTATATCTGCTGTCCTCCCCAACCACCTGATTGCCAAAAAGATATTTACTTCTTCATTTTCTCCCTGAATTTCTTGTCTCAACTTCTCCCGTCCCCCTGACCTCTTTCCCTGGTACTGGTTAAAGCTGATACTGTGCATCTTCACTCTCTTCCAGGTTTCATTTGTCTCAATATTGATGATGAACTGGTCTATGTTTCTTGCTGCCATGATGACAATGTCCTTGAAAGTAACTACCATTTTGATGGAGGCCTTTTCAGTGGCCAATGCTGTGATGGACCCAATCATGATTGTTTCGATGTCCATAATCCTAATATTCACTGGGACTCGGTTTGTGTGGAGTGGAATATTGACTGCCGACATCGTTTCCACATTTCTTCTTGGGGAGACAGGGAGACCATTGTTCCTTTTGAATATGATTCGCCTGTTTTCCATCGTGTTTTTGTTGGTTGGGATGAACGCCAAACCCCTTGCCTCCTTCATCGCGAAACCCGAGCGTACTTTGAAAGTTACTGAAAGCGCAGCGCTCTTTCCTGCTTTCAGCTGCTTTCAGTTGGCTTTCGCTGCGGATTTCATTTCACATCACTTTCTGGTCCGAGTGTTTGTCTACTTTCTGTGTCTTTCGCTGTGGCAGCCATTTCGCTCAAGATCTCATTTCACAATTTCCACTCGCTACTCTTCCTGCGCTTCTCAGCTTTCTGGCTTTCGCACGGCTTTCCCGGTTATTTCCCCGCCTTCTCCACCATACACACAATTTTGTATACAGTACTTCTATATTCTTTTTATCTATCTGGCTATCTATTAATACGAACTCATGGTTCGCCAGGAGCTCGCTGCTGAAGGCCTGCTGATGGCTCCAACTGGGTATGGCGATGTTCGACATGCATTGGATGGAGACCGCACAAGGATGCTCTTGTAGACGGGAGCCTCCTGGCGGAAGCACTCACAACTGGCTGGGGAGGTGCTGCCGGAGGCTGTGCTGGCTGGAGGCGGCGCTGAGATGATTTAGAAGTGATTGAAGTGCGCTTGGAGATGGCAGCCGGCTGAAGGCGGCGCATGCTGGAGAAGGTGTGTGAGAAAATCCGACAAATGGATTCTCGCATGGCAGCGACCAATAGGAGGCTGGAAAACAGCGGCTTTGTTTCGAGGAGCGTTCGGAGGAAGTTGCCGTAGCAAGATGATGCTTGATTGGCCCATAAACTATGAAAACAAAGAGCGAAGAAGGAAAGAGAAGAGTTGATGATTAGTTGCGTGTCACCAGCGTCCATTTAAAGTCTGAACCCCTGGCGATGGCGCGATGCAGAGCCTCAACAACCCTAGCCCAGCTCGATTCCACTACTTTCGTGATGATCTGAGTCGGCCATAGATATGGGGCTGCTGTGAAGCTTAACAGGTTTCCTAACACTAATTTCCCGGGATTGAATCCAATAATGCTCCAAATTAGCCAAAGCTTATTCCGCCACCGAAGGTTATCGTACTTCCAAAGGTTATGGTACTTCTGAAGGTTATCGTACTTCTGAAGGTTATCTTCTAAAGGTTATCATACTTCTGAAGCTTATTAGTCCTCTGGCACCGAAGGTTATCTCGCCACCGAAGCTTATCCTAGTCACACACCGAAGCTCATCTGAGTCTCACCACCGAAGCTTATTCCAGTCTCACTATCGAAGCCTATTCGAGTGTCACCATCGAAGCTTATACGAGTCTCACCACCGCAGCTTATCTCACCTAATCTCACGATGTTCAAAGCCATGGTGTTGAGGAATACAATTGATCGTACAATGTCAACGGTTGTGATTCTAACCTTGGGGAGAGCAGATCTCCGAGTCAGATTTACCAGCCGAATCTACAACTCGGCTGTCATCAAAAATTGCATGTATTAGTCCTTGTGCAAACGCAGGGGTTGTAGCTTGATGCAAACCCGGTGGTGGTGGTCATGGTGATGGCGATGGTGATGGTGTGGGTGGCAGTGGAACTTGAAGTCGAGCCCACACTTCGAAGTTCTTGCTAAGCGCCAACTAGTACTGGCCGCCGTTGCTGGCTAGATGCTAGCCCTGTTCATCTGGCCAGAGCTCCCAAGTTAAGTCGAACCTACACTTCGAAGTTCTTGCTAAGTCCGCTAACTACTGGCCGCCATTGCTAGACACTAGCCTTCTCCATCCGGCCAGAGCTTCCAAATTATCCGCCGGCTACTAGTGCTTCGTCCGCTGGCTAGAGCTGGCTCAAGCTTCCGATGCTAGGGCGAGCGAAGGCTATCCAGAGCGGAGTTTGGCCTGAGCTTCTGGTGAACCTTGAGTTTAATATGTCATCGCCGCAGCCTTGTCTGGGAAAGCGGGAAAGTTTGAACGATGCAAAAGCAATCTGGAACGAAAGGAAAAACTCAACGAAAGATGGGGGAAAGCCTGAAAGTTCGCTGCGCTTTCAAAGTTGGCCCCGTCTGACACCTTCTGGTTTCGCTTTCGCACCGGTGAAAGTCTGAAAGAGCCTGAAAGCGACTCGTACGGTTTTGCGATGTTGCTTGCCGCCTTCTGCACCTTCTTCTTTCGCACAGTTTGAAAGCCCTCCTCATCCTTCTTGTTTTGTTCTGTCGCCAATACTGCTAACTTCTCCACATACATTGGCTTTCTGAACTCAGTCTGTTTTGGTGGTTGTTTCAATTACCCTACAAATCAAACTGCGGATTCCCGGTAGCAAATCTGATTCGGAGATCTGCTCTCCCCATGAGTCCAAATATAGCTATTAACCCAGTGCCATCAACTAATATCCTCAAAATCATGGCCATTGGAGATCGTGAGATTCTCAGACTGAGACTTCAAGTGCAGGTGCCACAGTTGGACACAGAGTTAGTTGCGGGAATAAACTTCATCAAAAAGTCTATCAACATCATGATTTGTGAATAAGAACTGTAAACACACTAAGTTAGTTGATTCTCAAGAACTCTCTTTGTCTGCCGTGTAACCTTCAGTGAAATCAACCGTCCCGTCCGTCCGGGATCACTAAGGACGGGGACGGACGGCTTGCCGCCGTCCGTCCTTGGCCAGACGGGACGGTGCCGTCTTTTTGAACGTGGACGGGGACGGACGGTAAAGACGGCCGGGGACGGTGAAGTCACCGTCCCCGCAGTCATCCACCGTCCCCGGCCGACAACGGGCGGTTACAAAATATATTTAGATGAAATTGAAAATAGCTCTGAGAGCGCGCTGTAAGAGATATAAATAGATGCGGAGCCTGAAATCATGGTAGAGCAGGGGTTAATCTTTGGAGCAACGGAGTCTGATATGGTACGAATGGAACAGATGCTTAATGATCTTGCATTGAGGTCAAGAGAATAGACTGGATTAGTTGTACCTAGTTTTATACGAATTTGTTAAAGTACATATAATTCGCACCTACTCATGTTATAGCACTGTAGTTAGATACAAGTGTCACAGCACCCTGGCATGGGTCCATTTATGTCTCTTACCGTGCGCTCTCAGGGTATTTTCGATTTCATCTAAATTCATATTGTAACCGCCCGATGTCGGCCGGGGACGGTGGATGACTGCCGGGGACGGCAAAGTCGCCGTCCCCGGCAAGTCCCCGGCCGTCCTGCCGTCATTGTGGAGTAAGGACGGGACGGACGGCCTTGGCGCCGTCCCGTCCGTCCTGGGGAAATCTCGGACGGCCCACCGTCCCCGGCCGTCCGACGGGACGGTTGACATCACTGGTAACCTTATAATGCTCAGATGAAGATGCCCTTGATTTGTGGACCAGGGAATCCTGTCGATATTCGCAAACAGTAGTGAAGGTCACTGCCGGAGGGTGCAAAAGACTTGCTGCATCACTGTAAAGGACCACTTCAAAAAACCAGCTGCGTCTCTTCGAAAGACCAGCTGAATCTAGTGCGAAAGAGGTTCTGCAGCGAAAGAGCCACCACAGCGAAAGACGCAAAAATCTGCAAGCCTGAAAGGGCACAAAAGAGCATTCGCAGCGAAAGTGTGTGGAAAGCAGCCACAAGCCTGAAAGCACATGGTACTTTCAGGAACATTCAAAGTACGGTCTAATTTCCCGATGTGGCTGAATGCACGTAGTTGCGCTGGGCTGAATTCAATTGCATTGATTAAATTCAGCTAGATATAGCCAGCTGAGTGGGCATACATGGGTGGGCATATATGCGTGCAGAGCATTCACAGAGGTGGGGTGTAGGGGTACACTCCGCGAATGAACCAGTCCAGTCATTGAGGGTGGGACTCCGTAAATGGACCTGTCTCTCCCCGGTGGAACATCCTCCGTGACTGGACTAGAACACTGCATAAGGCATACAAGCTGAAGATGGAATATAAGCATAAGCCATGAGAATGTGTGCACTCACATTCATAGAACGGAGTATCTTCATCTACATGTATGAAGGCTTAGATAGAAAGCGCCTATGAAGAACAACAATCATCTACAATTCTAACCAATACTCGTCACTCACTAGTGAGTGATAGCACATGATACCGATGCAATATTCAACTGCACAATTTGACCCTGTTCCCCGAAGAACAGGGAATAGCCTGCCCGGTCACTACCAACTGATTGTGTAGACGTGAGAAGACAGTTGAATGTGCCTATTTTCCTGAGGGAGCACATTGCAGGGATACTGCCTGTAAAAAGCGGGTTTTTGTCATCATGTAACCCTACATGCACTTCGGATTTCTACCGAGGTAGCTTACTAATACTTCGAAAACACGATACCCAGTAGACCCAATCATTCACAAAACGTGCTGAACCGGGTAGATGTAATCCTCTTGCATCATCTCATCTCATACTTTGCGATGGATAGAGTGCTCGCATGGTGATAGCAAAGCCCGGAAGCGTAATCCCTGCTTCCGTAAAAACTTTGTACACCCATCGACAAGAGTTTACGATATCGGCCCCAGCTATTCAACACCGTTTCAAATTAAGACTTCTCAGTCAATCTGGACAAAGTGGCTCAAAAATCAACATATACCAGAGAGTATTCTCCTAGCGCGTGGGCAGTGCCGTTAAGCTCGTGTTCCCCGCAACATCATTTGATAAGCCATGCCCTAGGACCCTGCCTAAATTAAAGTGCACCGTACAATTGATGTGGTTCGTCCCGGTAGGTAGCAGCTAATTAACCGTAAAATATCCATGCAGCACCCTAATAGCCGAAATACAGGAACACTGTGGGGTAGTTGTATGAACGGGAACAACAATGGATTGCGGCTCCAATCAACGTCTAGGATCTTCGGGAAAAGCCACCTGTTCAGGCGTCCGCAATGTGCACAAGGCGCCCAGTCTGGAAATCTCGTATCCGCCAATGACGAGTCAACATCAACTTAAGATGGACCCACGTGTCATGGCGACTGATAAGCAAACCCGGAATGTGGTCGTGCTGGGCACATACGGGACAGGTTTGGTTAGACAACCGGAACCAATACGAATCGCGATCTCGACTTCATTCGAGATGCTGCACACGCGGAGGACTAAAGGAAACTTGTTGCTACGCGGTGGCAAGCACATATTGCTTAATGTGAGTTATAATGCCATTCATAGTAAATCTTGTATCGGTATAAGTGCATAAATTTCGGGATTATCGCCAAAGATCGCCTACCGTCCATCAACGTTGCTACAAGTAGGTGGGGGCGTAGGTTATTAGTACCTTTTTTAGAGGATGGACAGTGCGGCAAGAACCTGGACTTGGGATAGCTATCCACTGTGGCATGCTCAGTTTCGCCAAAGTACGTCATGGCATGACTCGTAGGTACCCGTGTAGGAGGACAGAGTTTGGATTGAAATTGTTGTTCCGGGATCACACTTAAGGCCGGATATTTTTTACCCGAGTGTCATAGTACAGACTGATACTAAGAGGACAAAGTATACACTACAACTTTCGGCAAAATACAGCACAAGGATATATATTAGTGACACCGACATGCTAGCCGACAGTTTTGCGTTGTCTTTCCAATAACTGCATTCCTAGCAATCATTATTGTGCGCTTATTGTTGTTTTGCCAACCATAACCTGTTTATGAAAGAGGGGATTGCAAGTGTATACTCTATTACCAAGGGTTTGTGAAATCCCGGTCTTATTGTTACGGTCCAAGATTGATGAATGAGACCGACCCAATGCTGCTCGTATGCTTGTCTCTACAGGCTAGAGTGCGATAGCTAGATCAGATGAAGCAAGTATGGATGATGTTCTTGTCAGTTCGCGGAGGATGTCAGTCCGCGGAGCAACTGGTCAACCCGCGGAGTAACTGGGCTCCATGAACTGACTAGTCACTTCATAGAGTCTACCACAACTCCGTGAACTGACCAGTCACTTCATGGAGCCATGGCTGCACTGAAAAAATGACAAAAGATCGGTCTAATTAAATTTGCGAGTATTTGACCAATCACAAAGTGATGTATATATGTAACATTCAAAATACATTGCTCTTTCAATTCCCGGTCTTTGATTTATGATATCTTGAAAATTGATTGAGCCGCTTTAAAAACATACCCAAAAATCGCAGAAAATCGATGTTTTTCCTCAACCATTTTATCAAACTAGAGATATGGTAAATTGGAGACCTAGAGTTGAAAGAGCGATGAATTGTGGATATTTTATTTATACATAACTTTGCGATCAGAGTAACTGTTAATTTTGGTTGAGCATAATTAGCACTGGTCAGTTCAGGGATCCGAGATCTGACTGGTTCATTCACGGAAGGTGGGACTCCGTGAATTGACCGGTTACTCCGTGGACTGACATTCTCCGTGAACTGACTAGAACAGATGACACCGTGGGAAGCAACCCGGGCATCGGTTTTTGAACTTCTCCATTCTGGGATTTCGTATTCCACGTGCCTCAAGTTTTGGCTTCGAGAATGTCTGCACATCAGATAGCTACCATTTCATAGGCTAGACAAAATTGCTCTCGGAGGGGCGACACTAGCAACCTCTCGAAACTGTTCCGGTGGTTAAAAAAGCCCATAATACTGGCTGGACATCCCTTCACATTGCAGCAAGTATCCACTACTGCTTCTTTATATTTCAAGACTCCGACATTTGCGTTCCCGAAATATTTTCGTGAACTTTGGCGTTCCTACCCAGCCATGTTATGCAACTTTTCCATGCGCTTAGCCGAGGCCTTCACCATTGCCGCCCTCTGGGGGGCTGTGTTTCCGACTTTGACGAGTGCAAGTATGTTGGGGAGTTAATTCCTTGAGATGATAGTCTAGCTGATCCGTTCAGGCCCAGTTCCGGGAAATGCAGAAGCCCTCTTTGTACGCCAAAGTTCGAACTGTGATCCAAGTTCTTCAACGTATACCTCCGTTCTATACTGAATTTCTGCTGAGTTCTAACCAACACAGGTCACTGACTCCATCTTGTTGGACTGAATTGGGTATGGACACGTACATCAAAGTTCGTCAGCTCCTCGTATCGTTACCACAACTGACCCTCCTTGCAGCAATGGGTAACAGATAATGGCAATTGTGATGAAGGATTTGCGCAGTGCTTTTTAAAATTAAACGTGAGCTCCCTGTACAGCTTACAAATACCAATTCTAATTACACCTTCAGAAACACCCCGAAATGACTTGCGACATAATCACCGATGAGACTTGTAGTCCACCAGACGCCGCGGACAATTGGGATTCACCTCAGCAATTCCTTGTATGTGTCTTCCTATCGTCAAAAATCAGACCAGACGTTTTAACTTACCACTTTAGGCTGTCTGGAATATATACGGTATTATGCACCACTAGAATTTGCAGACTGCACACTGACTTTGTACAGCTATTCACCAATTTTTTGACCAGTATTATCGAGCCATCACTGATGCCCATACCCAGGCACTGTAAGTTCCATTTCAATTCCAAATCTAAGCTTCAACTAATATCTGAAATATAGTGGCAAGGTGGGCGCAATCGTTCTTAAGATCTTCCCACCACACAACGACGCATCAATAGACGGGAAGATATTTGGTATTTTACTATCTGCGTCCTTTGGAATGTTCGGGGTTGGTCACTCCCTTCGAATATTCGTAATTAACATCGGTTGACTTTCCGTTACGCAAAAACCAGGTGGTCAAAGAGTTTATGAGTGATTTCAAATCGATATGGATCGGAATGAGTGTGCTGGCAGGTTCAGCTGCACAAGTTACCAACTATATTGAAACCGAAGGCGGCAACAACTTCAATCAAGAAACAGTGATGATAGCGGATATGCAGTCGAAACTAGGCGATATGGTCGTTGCCTACCAAGCCGGCATCGCGCTGATGGTCACCAAGATTCAAGGCGACTCTGAGAAATTTCTAAAGCTATGCAGCGCTGGTGGTTTTTCCCAGGTATCAATTGAGAACACCAAGAACCGAATTACGGTATGTGCTAACTGGATCTAGAGGATTAGGACTTCGCTGCCGGATAGTACGACAGTCATATTTGACCATTTGCTCGTATATATTTTGAGTGTTGTGCTACAAGAAAATAACATAGTCATCTCAAAAAGGTGTGCTTCTGCTTTTGATGTCTCTGTGGATGTAATCTTGATCAGCTAACATATATTGCGTAGTCCCAACACGAATCCTCAGACAGTCGCTCAACAAACCAATAAGGTCCATTGTCCAGGATTTGACCAGTATGGCACTTGCTTCCAATATTACTATGACCAACCCAGTGACACAACATATACCTTGACGAACGTGAAAGGTAATGAATATTTTCTTACCCACTCAGAGAAAGAACAGCTGACAAGGTTCTAGACAATGCTGGCAATGATTACTGGGACCTAACTCATACAATATGGACTCAGGGTTGGGCTACACCGACTAGCCTCTTTCTTGGATCTGAGGGATGTGCATCAAAAGAGCCCTATCTCGACGACAATGGGAACCTACAATGTGCTGTAAGGAATATTCTCAAGTCATGACACTTTCTCTCACAGAGACCACTGACTAGTCGTTTGTATTTCAGGCGAACCTACCGGTTTGTACAGCCAATAACGCGGCATTCGACATTCGTGATGACACCGTCGAGCAATTTATTGATTGTCCTAGTGCGGAATATTGGCTTTGGACTGTCGGGGGTGATTCTGAGTACGCAGTCTGTGTTCCAAAGTCGTATCTTGGAGCGGAGATCACACAAAGTGTCATAAAGGTTGGGTGTTTATGTGATGGATTCCAAAGTGAGCAGGATCTGTGCAACAGTCGCTTGTAGATATATCTATTCATATGGGGGTTGTGGAGAATGAAATATTTTGCCGTTGTGGGGAGCAGGATATATATTAAATTGACTTTGAGTTTAACAAACCGACTCGATGATCTGATACCTGATTGTCTAACATCATCCTGCTTTGGAGGCAAAAGGGTAGAAACTGGCATGTCCCTGGAGTTTTAATGTTCGCTAGCGCGTGCTGTTTGTCCTTGAGATCAAAGTTCTTAATATACTGTCTTGTTTGTGCAATATTATGCTCTACTTTGGACTATACCTTCGGAGTGTTGACGAAGAGAGGACTTTGCGCAATATCATCGGCGGACATCTCGTGCTTTTTTTGTTATGTTTTAATAATACTGTATTTACTCTTTATATGACCTCCGCCTCTGGGCAAGCTGGCTAGGTGGCGAAGCTCCACTCCCGCTACCCATCATCCCCTCTGACAATGTTAACTCAGGATTTTGCCCGAAAGGCCTACGAGTTTCTAGATGACCAGCGAAGCTGCTAGAATAGACTCTAGAGTGGTTGCAAATGGTCTGAGTCACGGTGTGGACTCATACATGGTTAATCACTCGCCACTTGCATAGCCACAGTTGTGGCATAAATAGATCTCAGCCTTCATACGGGCTTAGTGGGCCGGCTCTCGTACGGGCTGTCCTATGGGCTCTCGTGCGGGCTGGCTCTTGTACAGGGTAACTCTTGTATGGGCTGACGGTACTCAGCTGTCTCAATACATCGATGATGAGCACGTACATATTCGTACAGTATATATATATATGGCCTTCTGGCCTCTTAGATATAATAATTAAGCTTCTCTAGCAATCAATATTTCAACAGGTTATGGGCCCAGCAGTCGCTATCATCTAAAATTCTACTTTACTACTCTATTTATACCTGACGATCTGAGCCTGTACAGCCCTAACCCTCACACTAAAACTCAATACCATTGTGATCTCACGATGACTGCCTCCTCATCTGAACCGGCCTTCAGCAAAACCAAGTGGCGTGATATCCCTGTGCTTACTGACACCAACTACGACGAATGGAAAGATTACAGAATATTTGTTCTATTAGCCATGAAAGCACAGGCAATGGTTACCAGAGATTATCTTGAACCACAGCCGCTGTATTTCGATTGCGATGACAATCATAACAATCGGAAGGCTAAAGAAGCCCGAGCCGCATCCATCATGGGCCTGTCCTGTGCCCAAGAAGTGTGCCATATCATCAAAGGTTTAAAAAACCCTCACACAATGAAGAACATGCTAGAAACCAGCTTGGAAACTGCTTGATCATACATCGACAGACAGGACATTCTCCACCATTTCTGTGGTTGCCCACCTCAACAAAACGAACCACTTGAACCATACTCCACTAAGCTAAGCAACTACCGTACACATTTGCACAATACAGACGATATATTCACCGATCGCGATTTCTGCATGCAAATATTCACATCACTGCCATCACAGAATGGAATCATATTGATGGTCATGAAGCATAGAAGACCCTGACCTACCGGCGAAGAAGCCATGCATGAGCTCCTTCAAGAAGAAATTACCACAAGTCTCACCAACGAACTCAGGAATGTATCCACAGGGGCCACCCTGCTCACCCCTAGTGGCGGCTACCATGGCCGAGGCCGAGGCAGTAAACATTGCGGACACGGTGGACGCGGTGGACACAGTGGAAGTGGTCGAAGCGGAAACAGCCACAAGAGTAAGTACGCCTATTGCAAACTTGACAGTCATACCACAGATGCAGGCAGACAAAGAAAACGCACTCAGGAGGGAGATACCAGTGGCAGATAGAACAAGTGAATTTGATACCAGTGTGGGCTTCCAGGCCACATCCAAGTCGATTGTGTTGCCTACAAATGTGTGAAAAAGTGGTGGAGAGCCAAGCAAGCTATGGCTACAGCAGCTCTCACTCCAGCTGGAGACTGTGACCTGCTCTGACTGACTGCTCATGCTTTCACTGCTGCCGCAGCTGCTCTGCAGTGGGTCTTTGACACCGGAGAGTCACACCCTATGTGCAATGAATGCAGCAGCTTCACAACGTGCGAAATACTCTCACTTCCTATAATAATCAAACACGGAGACAATAACTCAGTTATCACCATGAATTATGGCATTGTTGACATACAGGGCTAGCAAGTTAAAGCCCACCCTAATCCTACTTTTCAACTTTCCCTCATATTGATCAACAATTGGATTTGGGCAGGCATACAACTATATTTCGGAACAGAAAATGCTCCATAACTTTGCCATCTTCCTGCACGCTCGCCGGAAAACAAATCAATGGCATACATATCATAGGCCCCATGGCAGCACTCCTATCGATGACAACCGCGAAAGAATGAAAGAGAAAGAGAAACTGATCACCCCCAAGAGTATTAATCGCAGCACCTACAATCAAGCCAATGATCAAGTGTTCAAATGCACCAACATTAACCATATTTAAGTTCACTCGCAAGTCACTCACAATTTCACACTCAAGACTATTGCACTGGCGACTAGCTCGTATGAATCCTACCACCATGAAGTCTCTGATTGGTGGATATACACACGATGATTCTATGTGCAAAGTTTGCATCCCGGACAAGCCCAAACACAGGTTCATCACAGTGCCAGGCAAATACACTACAAAGCTATTTGAACTTGTACACGTGGATGGATGTGGTCCTTTCCCTAAACTGACCTTTGGAGATAATCGGTACCGTATATATTTCATCAATGACTACATGCAGTGCAGATCTGTATGGCTGCTCCCAAATAAGATAGCAAAGACCTGCACCTGCGCCTACCAGTCATTGCAGGCCCAAATTGATGCTATGGGCCAGGGCTATCAAATAATACGATTGTGGTGTAAGAATGGATGCCAAGCGTAAGACAATAATTCCATCCAATTTGTTTTCGCAGTCTACGGTACCACATATGAGCCATGGCCTCCATATGCTAACCATAAAAATAGTATTGCTAAACAAATAATTCAGACAATCGCTGGGAATGCTCAATTGATGATGATCAATTCCCTGGCCCCCATTCGGTTCTGGGGAGAAGCAGTTAATTCCGCAGTCTGTCTTCACCAGTGATCTCCAAATAAAGGCCTATTCAAAAGAGACGACTTGGACAGCTACCAAGCACCATACAAAACCCCTTACGAGATACTGCCTGGATTTGGGAAACCTATGCACAATGTTGCTGGCAACAAAATATCATTTCAAGCTCGTCTTAATAACAAACGTCGATTTGGATGATATGCCAGCAGACTCATACCTGAAGTTGAACACCGTGGCAAATTGGGCCCATGGTCAAAGGCCTGTATGATGGTAGACTACGTACACGACTCAGCGACATTGTGGAGGATATAGGACACTGAATTGCAGAAAGTGACAGCCCGATCAGAAGTCGTCTTTGACAAAGAGAGAAATGCACACATGTCATGTGAGCATGGAAGAAACGAAAGTTATATGTCTGGACTACCAGAAGACGAGGAATATATCAAGGCAATGGATAGTGGAGATGAGCCTCTCCGAGGACAAGATAGTCAATGCACACTGTTAGGTAAGCGATTCATATCTCACAAACATTGAACTCCTGACAACGAAGCAGACAACTTTGCCCACAGCTGGTGCCTCTGCGGAGCGGATCAAACTGCCCAGTGCTCAGCTGCAATCAAAATCTCAAGCCATGAACCGCCAGCATCGTCAGCTCCAGCTCCACCGATAACGAGTCCTGTCACAAGAAGTCAAGGTAAAACCTCAGCGGATGCATTAATGGCATCCATAGAAGATCCATTCACATACATGAAAGCTATGGAATGCCCTCAATGAGATCACTGGAAATGAGCCATGGAGAAAGAGAGCACATCAATTCTGCTCAATAACAACATCTCCGCTCTCAACTCTCGGGAAGCACGGCCACTGCAAGTTCAGCCGATTGGCTCTAAGTGTGTTGACAAGCCTAAATACAACCCTGATGGGTCCACAGAGTGTGAAGCACAACTAGTAATTAGAGAATATGAGCCAACAGATTTCGGTGGGGCATATGCCCCTGGTGGGAAGCTAACTACATTTCAGTATCTTATATCTCTCATCGGGAGATACGGATTGAATATGGATCACGTGTATATAGTTACCACTGTCTTAAACCTCAAAATTGACGATGATGACATCTATATGACTTTGCCAGAAGGATGGCCAGAAGACCTCAACATACCAAAGAGCATCGTAAGAGTCAGGAAAGCTCCCTGTTACGGATGTATCGAGTGAAGATCGGAGAAACAGTGACAATCGATCGACATTATATTGTGAATACGGGACACAAGAAAGGAAGCAGGTTTCGTTGGAAGGAAAAAGGATTCGAGAGAAGGAATGAGGTTTTGGGAGTTGCATTGTAAATATGGCGTGATGGTTACAATGTGGTTTACAGATTGAAAGGGTTGCGTATATAGTTCGGTGAGGTTTGGATGTATTTTAGAACTAGTGAGTGAAGGTGATGACGGTCGCGTTAGGTGTATATAAGAGCGATGGTTTAGTGGAGGATAGGTTGGTTCTTCATTCGTTCTGTAGTCTACACAACAATCAATATCTTTGGCACCAACCTTTGTTCACTTCTGTAACGGCAGCCGGCCGATGGCCGGGTAAGTGCCCAGGATATAGTCACTGCGCGGGAGTGCCAATTGCACTCCAGCGATTATCTTACATACTTACTTACTTACTACCATACTTAATGACTACTCTACTTAATCACCTATTCTGGTGTGCAACCGTATCTACTCTTACTCTCGAGTACGGAGCCATACTCTGGCGTACTTGCCCTTACACTATAATCGCTTTTTACAAATCAGATACGTTTCGCTCACAGATTTCGTGATTCCTTTTCGACGCGTCAGATCTACACCGAAAATCATCGCTAGATTGTCGATTCATGCTAAGTAACTCTCTTATTGAGTTGATTGACGAAGGTAGACATAATTCCGAAACGATTCGGAAGTCAATCAGTCACGAAAGAGGCGTCGTAGGCCATGATGGCCATACCACTACTGAAGAGTCCGCGAAACCCGACCGCCGAGAGCAATGGCAGATGAACGGACGATAAAGACGAATCGAAAGTCAATGGCGCATGAAGTAGACGATTCCGAACCTTTTCGGAAGTCAATTGATCACGAGAGACGCGTCACCTGCCACCACAGGCACCCCCGAGAACTCGAAAAACGTTACTATTCTCAACCTACAACCAGTATCATCACTAGATCAATAAATCAGGATAAGTATTCCTATATCAAAGACCACTCCGAGGTGATTCGGAGGTCAATCGATTCGAAGAGTCGCATCACCGACCGCGATCGCTACATGTCGCAACACATTACTATTCGCACCTATACCGAGTATGATCGCTACTCTAGAGTGATGACTCAGGATACGTATACTCTTTAATCGAGTCAATTGACTGCAACAGAAATTATCCAGAGATGATTCCGGAGGTCACTCGATCACGAGAAAGGCGTTACTGGCCATGATGGCACCGCCGAGGAGGCCTCGAAACGCATTCACCGAGGTCAATCGCATATAGACGAACGACCGAAAAAAGTCGGAAACTCATTGATGGCATACAGTCAAGCATAATCGACGATTCCTTACACGTGTCGATTCATTGGTTCTTTGATACCTCTTGTTCAACTACTCACTACTTGGAACCCATACGGATTATCATCACTGGGGTGATGATTCGAGAGAAGTATTGCATCTATTGGAGTTGATTGATGTGAGCAGAGTCGATTCTGATTCGGAGGTCAACGGATCCCGAGAGTCGCATTACCGACCGTGAACTCAACCCATCTCAACATACGACTTAGAAACACTAACATTTGTTAAGTACACCTAATTCAGTTTATTGACGGTATTAGTGACGATTCCGAAATAAATCCGGAGGTCAATTGGCGCTGAGAGACGCGTCACCGGCCTGATGGTCACATCACCGAGAAGTCCTATATTCGCCGAAAGTATTCGCATACGAACGATCGGTTGGAATGATTGGAAGTTCCATCTAAGCCAACCTATTGAGAAACGAATCGATAAGAGCTACCATTGCATCAGCAAGCTCACTTGACACCTTCCTCCGAACTGAGCGGAAGCTCCGTAACGCATCTACAACGTGTCAGCGGTCCTACGGAGAGCATCAGCATTGCACGGAAGTGCACTTAACGGAGAAAAGACTACCGATGGGCAGAGTTCAAGACCCAGATATTGTAGCTGCAATCGCAGATCATGAAGCAGCTCAGAGTGGGAAGTTTAACCCTGAATATTCTAAAGTGTCAAGCAGATCAAAGCGATACTCTATTGTGTGATTCGACTAGACGGACGAGCTAGTAACACCGGCGAATCGAGATATGCCAAATACATACCTACCAAACGAGCGAAATCACACCTCAAGTCATCGGATCTCCAAGCGGGAATGGACGCACATTAAAGTCGTCGTATCCCTAGCGGGAATGGACGCATCTTCTCCTCCGTATCCCTGATCAAGATTAGGCAAATGGTTAACCTTCTGTATGTAGGAGAATAGACGTCATTTAAGTCATATCATTTACTTTTGGCCTCTTTGCACCCCAAGCGGAGAGCGCCACCGGCGGCCACCAATGTGACGTCGGAACCTTCGCAGGCGGAGGGCAATGGCTCTCTGCAGAAGGGCGGTGAAGAGAATCAGTCTCCGGTTGAACATACAACTGCTTGGAGCCACCGCATTCGAGTCTCTCTTAGCTAGCGACGAGATTCTCGAGGCTTTCGTCATACGACTTGGCGATTGCACAAGGGTTGCTGTTAGCTTACATGGAAGGCACCACAAATAGTGGGAGAAGCCCCATAAGCTGGACGGGCGAGCAGGAGCAGCGGCGGTAGTTGCGGCAGAAGAGTAACACAGTGACGGTGCTTGAATGACTGCTACCGGCTCGCCGAGCCACGAAGGAAGGATGGGACGCCACGGTCATATTCCATTGTGAGGGGCCGGCGGAAGTCTCTACTCCTGGGAACCCCTACCCTCCTCCAATTCATGTCTTATTTGGAACGCATAGTTAACATGTACAGATGGAGAGAGGCGAACACCTACTATGGTGCCTACAGATGACAGCGGGCACATTCCCGCCAAATATCGAAAATTCGGACGTCTTTAGCAAGGCCAAGGCCGAGACACTCCCGCCGCAACGTCCAATTGATCATGCGAGATATATAACCTGTTGGAGGTTGAGTTAAGAACTCTAAAGGCCTATACATCAAGACGAACCTAGCCAATGGGCTTAGCCAATGAGATTAACCAGCGGTCATCATCGCCGGCGGCAGCGCCGATACTCTTGCAAACAAGGAAGGCAACCTTTACACAACCACCACGCATCTATGTCCGCAAACCCTTTATGATCTTATAGATTCATGGCAAGGCCACAATACGCAGGTTGTACGAGTGTAGAGTGCAATCGCACACACTCGGAGAAGGATGGCAATAGTCCATGGGTATATGGAAACACAAGGTTTCGTTTGAACTTCTACCCTCTTTAAGAAACTCTTACTTTGAATGACACGCAACGAGAATTGCAATCGCTAGTATCAAGCGACGATGGCAACCGAAAGTGCCAGAATCAACGAGAATCGACAAAAGACTCGATACCATACCGGCATAATCATAAGTCGACGACGGAGCACCAATCTCCAAAAGAAGGGGATGACCGTCACGCCACGCAAAAACCACCGATATCCTTGCAAAGAAGGAATAACGACTTGAAACTCTGAGTTTACTACTGAACTCGCAATATGCACACAATCATAAATTGATGAGAAATGGCTGCTAGGCGGATGACACTTATCGAGCCACGGGAAAGCCATCGAAGAGCCCCGGAAAGCCGCGGAAAGAAGATTTTACGGGTGCACAGTGCAATCGCACACACTTGGAGAAGGATAACATGAGTCTTCTTGCCGATATGGATATACAAGGTTACGTTTTAATTCTACCGTATTCTTTAAGAAACACTTACTTTATGAGTGAGGCTGCATGATCCGCAATTGAGTGCAGATACAGAGTCATGAAGCCACGATGGCAATCAAAACCATCACATCAATGAGAAAATCGATGGGAATCAATGAGAATCGACGCCGCATGCACCAGCTGCATTTAGTCGTCGACGGAGCACCGACCTCAAAAAGAGGGGGATGACCGTTCCGGAAATCGAGAAAACACTACTCCAAACGAATTCCGCACCAGAAGTGCTGGAACGACTCACCATCACCACCGCAACACACCCTGCATGCTGCAGACGCCAAGTACACCCAGAAGTCAATGAGATCAAGTGCAAGTGCACCAGGAAGCCTAGGAGTGAACGAGAAGTCGCTAGCTACGATGCTAGTCGTCATCACCGAATCGGAAGCACCACCGAATGCATCCAATGCACAATCAACTACAACCGACGATACCAATGGAGTCAACCGCACCCAATCCTAACGGCCAAGAGCCAGCCAATTTAGCAGTCGAGATGTCAAGCTGCGCGGAATGCGAACCGACTGAACTCCTTAATGGGCGTATGAGACTTCCGCGAGTCTTCAGAGATCAAGTTGCCGAGAGAGCAAAATCACCGAATTACATGGTATCTATGACCTTGTACTGAATGCTTACGAATTTGATATATCAACGAATGATACCCTCCGCGAGTGGAGCACATGAATGGCCGACAACACTCAACAAACTCATGATGATAATCAATTAGCAACCGCCGAATGTGGTGATTAACCGCATCGGGCTAGATTTAGGACGTCACCACTATATTAATTAGACCGCGACTGGCATCCATCTGTCACTCCCGAGAAACAAACGACGGGCCTTAGCAGTGATGGCAATTGGCCGACTCTTGGCAACCCTGGCAGTGTAGGCCATTACACCTGAGTTGAACCGTACGATGATCTCCTACCGGCGATTCAGAAAGCCTTGTCTTCCGACACCTTGGCAATCGACGTGAATGCGAAGATAGTCGACTCGCCCATGTCAAACACCCCCGAAGACCAGAACCAATGAAAGGTCGTCGCTGGAGCTCTGACTTACGAAGGGAGGATATACGTTCCTGCAGATCAAACACATCGTGCTAGAGTGATAAGGACTCGATTGGCCCGCGATGGACACGCACATAATAAGGACGTCGATTCACCGGAACTGGCTAGGCTCTCTTTTGAACATGATATTTGCAAGCATGGATCTGAAGCCGAAGGGCAACCGGAAGTCGAAAAAGACAAACCACACCTGGATAACCGATATACGAGTCAATCTGGTGCCAATCGATGAACACATGATCAATGCCAAGAGCGGAGGCTATTACCGATGAAGTCTACCGTGAGCTTGGATATACGAAAGCACGGAGACATGGAATTGGAGAAATCATACGAATTCGAGAGCTCAAGAGCAGCAGCTATAACCAAGATAAGTACATCATTCAATTATGCTTGTTGACTGCTGCAGAGGCATTACCGGCCACGATGGCCTTACCCCCGAGATAACGTTCACGAAGGCGTTCTATGGGAGAAATGTATACGAACGAGAAATATCGACGGCATGAAGCCGCCTTCGAAAAATTCAATTTGTTAGAAGCCTTTTGCAAGCATCAACAGCCGCCAGTGAATACCGTCTGAGCTCTCAAAGGAGGCCAGCGGATTCGAGTGCAAGGGAATCGGCCGTCTGCGCTCTCATGGAGGCCAGCGGGATTTCAGTGCTGCGGAATAAAGCCGTTTGAGCACTCCTGGGAGGCCAGCGGATTCTGCATTAAATAACGCAATCTATAATGACGAATGAATGGCGGAAGCCAATGGCATTTACCGATTCAAGCACCACCGCGCCAGCACTACGGAGATTAATTGCTTGGATTTGAGAACTAGAAGTCCACTTGGATATTCGGAACATGGACTTGCAGGATTGGACATGGAGCCTGCTAAAGGAGTGGACTTAGAACGAGGCCTGCTGCTGGAGCGGCTTGGATTCAGAGAGGTGGGCTTGGAGGAATCAGGCTCAATTTGGAGGTTTCCTTCTCTTCTCTTATCTTATCTTTCTTTCTCTTCTTATTGGATCTCGGCCCAGTACAAATGGCGTCGGCATGGGTTTTTACCACCTACCACTGGAGGTGGAGTTTCCCTGTGCGCCGGATCCACCGAAAGGTCACCCTTGAGCGGTACCGATCGGTAGCGGGATTTAGGAAGCCGTACGATGGCGTACGAGCTTGGTTCTTCTTTCTTTCTCTTCTCATGTACGGGTATCGCAGCCCAGGGGGTCTGCAGCTAGAGAGGGGGATGATGTAACGGCAGCCGGCCGATGGCCGGGTAAGTGCCCAGGATATAGTCACTGCGCGGGAGTGCCAATTGCACTCCAGCGATTATCTTACTTACTTACTTACTACTACCATACTTAATGACTACTCTACTTAATCACCTATTCTCGTGTGCAACCGTATCTACTCTTACTCTCGAGTACGGAGCCATACTCTGGCGTACTTGCCCTTACAACTTCTGTGAGTCCGGATTTCGAGTCTCTTGTTTGCTACGCAGTACCCGTGATCACTGCACACTCCGTTTTGTTTTTACAACCCCTACAACTACGAGCCTTGACACCTTGAAAGAGGAACGAGTCAACAATCTATTCTACCGGTTATACTTGAGTATATGTGCCGCTACCCTCACCGAAGTGGTTGTTACTTTTGTCACAGACCCTGCAACTCCCTCTGTTCCGTGTTTAAATCAGTTGGAAACTTCGAAAACAAGCTCACAGTACACAGCGTTGGGAGACACACCTGTGTTGTGTGCCTGTGGACATATCGACGTTAAGGATGCATGCTGTTTTAATGCCAGCATACGACAGCAACACACCTCAACAATATCGAATCAATTTCATCGATCTGGCTTGTCAAGGGTTCAAGTCTCGGAGTTCTAGGGATTGTAAAAACCAAACGTGAGGGTGCAGTGATCGCGGGTACTGCGTAACAAACAAGAGACTCGAAATCTGGAATCACAGAGGTGAACAAAGGGTTGTTGCCAAAGCTATTGATTGTTTTGTAGACTAGAGAACGAGTGAAGAAAAAACCTATCGTCCGCAAATCTAGCATCCTTATATACAGTTAACGTGACCGTCCTCATCTTTGCTCACTCGTTCCAAATACATCCTAATCCACCCAACTATGTACGCAACCTTTTCAATCCGCGGCTTACGCCATAACCATCACACCATATTTACAACGCACCTGACACAACCTGTTTCCTTCCAACATAACCTGTTTCCTACCAACAAAACCTGTTTCCTTTCATCAAAACCTGTTTCCTCTCGTATTCCCGTATCCCAATGATCGATCCATACTCTTCCCCCGATCCTCACTCGACACTACCGTGAAAGTAGCTCCCACTCCTACAAGCCGAGTTCCTACGAGGCTCTTGATCCGGGTTTGCCAGGTTGTTCCTTATGGAATATACTGATAGCTTGAAGGCCGTCCACGTTGACTGCTGGTTCCTAGCTCTTTTCATCGTAAGCCTTCCATTTTACTAGATACTGCAATTGTCGTTGGAATTGTCCTGATTCTTTGATGCATTCCTGCTCGAATTTCTCTTCTCCTTCCACAATGACTGGTGGTGGTGCTGGTTCGATTTGTGCTGGCATGGGATCCTCCGATACTTTGCTCAAGCGGGGGATTGGTTGAACTGGATGGATGTGACGGTCGTTGGGTAGTTGTAATCGATAAGCCCACAGGCTAATAACCTCGGTAATTTGGTATGGTTCTAAATGTTTCCAATCCAGCTTCTTGCTTTGCCTCTGTGTCGTAACATTCCTGGCGTCCATCCATACTCTGTCTCCGACTGCCATCTTTGTCCCCTCTCTGCGTCGTCTGTCCGCCTGTTCTGCTTGGATTGATTGTGCTGGGGACATTTCGGCCTTCATCTGTTCAAAGATTTCATTCATCTTTTGGGAGAGAGTGTTGGCGTTTACTTTCCTGATGTCGTTTCCATTCTGAACTGCATGTTGGCTAAAAGTCATCCTTGGATGGAAGCCATAATTGCCAAAAAACGGTGAACAATGTGTTGTTTCTGAGGTGTGATTGTTCGACGCGAATTCCGCTATTGGTAGCCACGAGGCCCAGTCGTCCTGCTGATAATTGACGAAGCTTCACAGGTATTGTTCCATAATGGCGTTCATTCGCTCTGTTTGGCAGTCTGTTTGTGGATGCAACGCAGTTGAGAGTGTTCGTTCAATTCCCAATCTTTCGCAGACATGTCTCCAAAATTCTGCGGCAAATTGGGGTCCTCTGTCCGATACTATTGTGTCTGTTAAGCCATGTAATATAAACACATTTCGTAGCCCATGGAATCGCAACGGAGATTCATTGGGTCCCGGGGCACTCCGGCATTGCCGGGAACGAAGAAGCGGACCGCCAGGCGAACTTAGCCCGAGATGCCAATGGAAGCACGACAATAGAGCGGCCATACACCTCGGCTTCAAATAAAGCTAGACGGATCTCCGAGGGGAGATCAGCAGCCAAGGCACAGTGGGAGGCCGACAAATGCAGTAAGCACTTCGGCTACAGACTGAAGGGCAAGGCGGGCAGTAAGAGACCAATCCCAATGGCAAGCACAAAGTCATTAGCAACACGATGCTACCGACTAAAATGCGGGCATACACCTACCGGAGCTTACCTAAAATGGTTTGGACACCGGGAGGACGACAAGTGCTGGTGGTGCGGAGGGACGGTGGCCCAGACACGGGAGCATCTCCTCCGCCACTGCAGCCGGTGGAAACACCAGCAGCGGGAGCTCTGGAAGAAGGTGGGGAAGGCAACGGGCTGGAAAGCGGGCAGATGTCGGCAGGTACAGATATCTGAGCTGTTTTCCATGGAGATATGTGACAAGGCGGTAATGGACTTCCTGGCGGCCACGGACGTTGGGAAGTTCCCGCCTACGTGAGGCATGGTGGTCGGTGGTGTCTATCTTTTGCTTTTCTTTCGGTATGGGGTTTTTTGTCAGGAGCGGTCAGTCATTTACATTTCTTTTCTTTTGTCAGCGGGGATGAAGGGTAGTAGGTGGGAGCTCTGCCATCTAACCGGCTCGCCCGGAGGCAGGGGTGATAAGGGTCCTGTCATACTCCAGCTAGAGTAAATACAGTATGAATAAACAACAACAACAACAACACATTTCGTATGAACATTTCGCCCAGCTTTTTGCCATCTGAATCATCTCGACATGGTACCAGGTGTTTCATCTTCGACAGTCTGTCGACTATTACCCATATAGCATTGTACCCTTCGCTTTCCGGTAATCCTACCACAAACTCCATACTTATGTCGGTCCATGGTTGTTGCGGTATTTCCAATGGTTTTAGCCATCCGTGGATCTTTTGATTCTTTGGTGTGCTGCGTTGGCATATGTGGCAGTTCCGGCCGTATTTGTCCACGTCTGTTCTCATACCTGGCCATTGGTGATCCCTTTTGAGTAGGTCTAACGTTTTTGCTCGTCCTGGATGTCCCACTGTTTGTGAGTCGTGATGTTCTTGTATCAACTGTAGTTTGTCCAAGTCCTTTTTGACTTCTGTTGCGTTGAGGCACAGTCCTTCACTGCTATCGAATGAGCAGTCCTTGCATACGTTTTGAATCCACTTCCACAGCTCCATTGGATCAGCTTCGTCCTGATTTACCACCTCTGCAAATGCTACCACAAGCCCTTGTTGTATTCTTTTGTAGAAATTCTCCGTTTTGAGCACAATTTGTTGGGTTTTTTTTTGCCCCCCCCCTTCTGAGGAATGTCTCCTGGCATTCTAGTGAGTGCATCGGGCTACTGTCCATGTTTCCCCGGGCAATATATAAATTTTGAACTTGAATCTTGACAGAAATTCGGACCACCTTGTTTGTCTTCTATTGAATAGCTTTGAGGTCACAAAGTATTTGAGATTCTTGTGGTCTGTCAGTATTTTAATAGGATGTACTGACCCTTCGTATTCCGGTCTCCATTGTTCCAAAACTTGTAACAATAGCTTCCAGTTCTTGATCATATATCTCATAATTCTCTTCTGCGGGTGTATGTTTCTTCGAAATGAATACTACCGGGTGAAGAATTCCTTGGTCATCGTATTGAGATGATACTCGTGCCGATACAATGCTTGAAGCGTCTGTTTGCAGAACGATTTCCTTTGGGTAATCGAAGTGTGCTAGGACTGGTGCTGTCATAAACGTTTCTTTCAATGCTGCGAATGCTCTCTTCTGGTCGGAGCCCGAGTTGAATGGGACCAACTTCTTCGTAAGCTGTGTTAATGGTTGGACCACCCTGCTGAAATTTCTTATAAACCTTCGGTTAGAAATTGGCGAATCCCAAAAATGCTCGGACCTCCTTGAGTTTTCCAGGTGCTTCCCATTGCTTAACTGCCGTGACCTTTTCCGGGTCCATTCTGATTCTGTTTACTCCCACTATAAGTCCCAAATACTTGACCTCTTGTTGATAGAATTCGCATTTTTCCACATTCAGATATAGACCAGCTTCTTTAAGCGTCTCATTATTGCTCTGACATGTGCCTTATATTTCTTTAAATTGTTACTGTAAATAAGGATATCGTCCATGAATGCCATGCAGAAGATGTCCAGAAATGGGCGAAGAGTATCATTGATACATTCCTGGAAGCTAGCTGGTGCATTGGTGAGTCCGAAGGGTATAACGAGCGATTCGAAACAGGCCATAACGGGTCCTAAATGCCGTTTTCCATTCGTCTCCTGCTGCTATTCAGATCATATTGTAGGCATTTCGGACGTCCAGTTTGGTGTACCATTTGGCTTTTGATAATCTCAGTAAGGTTTCCTGGATCAATGGAAACTGATATCGATTCTTTATTGTTCTTTCGTTGAGGCCTCGGTAATCCACACACAGTCGTAAGCCTCCATTTGGTTTTGGTGCAAACAACACCCGGTGCTCCGCATGGTGACGATGATCTGATGAATCCTTTTGACAAGTTCTTTTCAATCCACTCGTTTAGGACCTGAAGTTCTTCTCTTGACAGACTGTATATTGGTCCGAAAGGTGGGGTGAAACCGTCATGGAGTGTAATCTTATGATCATATGGTCCATGTGGTGGTAGTCTTTCAGTGATTACTTTATCAAAAAGGGGAGAAACTCATGATATTCCTTGGCAATTAGTTGTTCCAGTGGTTTTCTTGAAGGTTCTTGATTTCTGTGGCCTCGTTGATTTCGTATAAGGTTACCACGTATACTTTGAGTTTCTCCTTTCTATTTCATGTCATGAATGGAGCTGCTCCTATAGTACATATGTCCAGTCTTGGTCCACTTGATTCCGTTGTTTCCATATGATTCCCCATACCCATACGCTCAAATGATGTTGGCAATTCATCTGGCAGTAATTGCTTTCGAATCCTATCTTTCTTTTGGAATTTGACTGCATCGTGAAGTTGTAGCCATGGTAATCCAAGTACGATTGGTAGTCCAAGTTTTGTAACGAATGCTGGTTGCTCCTGATGTCCCGTATACCTAGGTCTAATTTAGCCATAGTGGTAATGGTTCCTGATTCGATGGGCCTTCCATCTATAACTTCCAACCTTGATTCTTTAATTCTTTTCTTTGAACTGATGATGGCGACGAAATCTTTGTCAATAAATGCTATTCCAGTAGCTCCGCAGTCTATAAAGCGTGGGTATCAATGATCTTGTCTTCTATTTTCAGCGAGCATTTCACAACAAGATGTTTGCTTTCCATAGAAGACTCTTTTATTTCTGCGCTTGATATAGAAAACTGCGAAATACCAAAACTAGCATTAACTGACAAAGGAATTCGTTTCCAGCGCAATTGCCATCCTTATTGCACTGGACTAAACTTTTCCCGACTCCACTTCTTTCCTTTCCTGTTGTTGAATCGCTTCTTCGTTTGCGCCTTCTTAAAGGTGACACCTCCGTTTGTCCTGATGCTGCTTTCAACGTCCTTGGGCATGATGCCGCGAAATGTCTGCTATCCCCACAGTACATGCATACCCTCCTTCCCTTCGTCTCTTCTTTCCCAGGTGTAATCTTCTTTCCTTTTACCGCCGAAAGGTCCATTGGAGCGGGGCCGTGATAAGCTGCGACTGATCCTGCTGGTGCAGCGTCTGGGGCGGATATGGTGTTGATTGTTGATTCGGATCTTTTGTACCCATCCCACATCCCAGATTTCTTTTCCGCAGCTCTTCTCCTTAGTTGCGCGTCCCTTTTTGATACCATTTTGACGAACTCGACAATGCTCTCTGGTTCCTCGATCAGTTGTATCGAGTCATTGAGCTCGTTGGATAGTCCTCGTCCTAGTGCGTCTAGCTGAGCGTCTTCGTTCGATTTTGAGTCTACTACGTATTGTTGAAAATTTGCGTACTGGAGAATTCAAGGTCTCGTTGCCTGAGTTTCTCGAGTTCCCTCTTCACCGTTGCTGTTCTGTCTTGACCTCTGAATGCTACATCCAGCAGGTCAACAAGGTCTTTCAGGGTGATGAGCTTGACTACCCCTGATATTTCGTCACAGTGTGGCATTAACTGTGCCAGAGCCACCCCTGTTAGACATCCAACTGCATACCTGAGCTTCTTCTGTTCGTTGCTGAATGCCTTCGGTTTTCCGGCTGTGTTTAATGCCAACTGCACCTTCCACACTCGAAGTTTCTTCCTTTCCTCTCCTGAGAAGCTGGTGTTATCATTCACTTTTTCTTCCCGCTTCTGTCGATTCGTCCCTTCTCCTGTTTCTCCCTTTTTTCCTGCCGTCAACTTCAGGATCCTGGTTACCTGTTGTCCATTTTCCTCCGCCAGATTCCTAAATATCTTCATTTGAGCCTGAGCATCTCCCATATCTTTTTTTAGTTGCGCCAGGTCTGGATTTGCTTCCTCCAATGTCTTCTTTAGAATCCCGACTTCTTCTTCCAGGTCCCATGATTACATGCCTCCGGTGTTTCTGTGGCGGCCGCTGCTTGTTGAGTAAGCAGTAACTCCTGCTTCAAGTTGTCCCTCTCTTGGACAACTTTGTCCCCGTCTGCCAATAACTCCGATATTCGTGCTTCCGTATTCTTCACAGATTGCTGTTCCTTGAGCAATTCGTTTAATCTACTGGTTGTTGGTAGTTGGCTCAATGCTTTCAGCCCTTGGTTGATGTCCTCGATGTGACTCCTGAGTTGTGTTTCATTCATGGAGTCTGTTTTTTGCTGCCACGATTTCCAGCTCCATCTGTAATGCGCCGGTCATCATAACATTGCGAGTTCGCTGCGAGGCTTCTCCAGACATCCTGGCGGTGGTGTTGGGAGGCTGCTGTGAGGAGGTTTGCAGCTGGGAATTTAGAGCGAGATTTTTTGTTCAGGCAGTCTGCCACCTGGTCAATGTTTTCTTGGATTTGTTGAATTATTGCTTCAATTTCGGCTTCAAGGAATGGGTTGACCATCTACCAGAAGAACACCTCGTGTTTGCTGGGTGTTGTTAGAATGATCCGCGGGTTGGTAGAGGGGCTGGGTGTAAATTTCAATCGACTCACTTTCCCTGATTTGCTTTTCATTCATTGTAATCTGCGCATGATATTAGGCTTTCTATGTCTTTTTGTGTTGCCTTGATTGTGGATTGTGAATCCATTGATTGAGCTTCTGCTGCTCTGCCGATTGTTGTATGTATCCCTCCACAGTTGTGTTCACAGTAGCACGGTTCTTCGTTCTGACAATCGACGTGAAGACCGTAGTACTTGGTCCAGAAGTTCTTGAATACTGCGTCGTTGATTTGGAGGCCTGCTCCGTTGGTCGGTGCTTCTGTCCAGTAGCTATTCCAAGGAGATACCGCTTGTGGTTCGTCCAAGAAGTATGCTAGCTAAGGTTCCTCGGATTCGTTGAGGATGGCATCGATGCTATCACAGGCGTTCAGAGGTTCTTTTTCAAAGAGATTGATGGTTTGACCAGCTAGGTCGAAGAAGTTCATTTGGGATTGTTGAGTTTTATTGCTGTCGTATGCTTGCATTTAAAACAGCGTGGATCCTTCTCGTCGATGTATCCATAGGCACACCACCCAGGTTTGTCTCCAAAAGATGTGTACTGTGAGCTTGTTTTCGAAGTTTCCAACTGATTTAAATACGGTGCGGAGGGAGTTGCAGGGTCTGTGACTAAAGTAACAACCGCTTCGGTGATGATAGCAGCACATATACTGAAATATAACCAGTAGAATACATTGTAGACTCGTTCTTCTGTCAAGGGTTCAAGGCTCAGAGTTCTAGGGGTTAAAAAAACCAAACATGAGGGTGCAGTGATCGCGGGTACTGCGTAACAAACTAGAGACTCGAAATCTGGATTCACAGAAGTGAACAAAGGGTTGTTGCCAAAGCTATTGATTGTTTTGTAGACTAGAGAACGAGTGAAGAACAAACCTATCCTCCACAAATCCAGTATCCTTATATACAGTTAAAGCGACTGTCGTCATCTTGGCTCACTCGTTCCAAGATACATCCTAACTCCACCCAACAATCTACGCAACCCTTTCAATGCGTGGCTTACGCCATAACCATCACGCCATATTTACAACACACCCGACACAACCTGTTTCCTTCCAACATCACCTGTTTCCTTCCAACATAACCTGTTTCCATCCAACAAAACTTGTTTCCATTCATCAAAACCTGTTTGCTCTCATATTCCCGTATCCCAATCATCGATCCATACTCTTTCCCTGATCCTCTCTCGACACAACCGTGACATAGCTGGCCGAACCACCAACCTCTTTGAATGCAACCCACTGAACGCCTTCGATAGCATCGACGCTATCATCCTCGAACCTACACAACCCTGCCAAGCATATTTTTGGGACGAACTACAAGCGGTATCCCCTTGGAATAGTTACTGGATGGATGCCGCAAGAAACCGAGGAGGACTCCAAATCAACAATCCAGTATTATTGAACTTCTGGACCAAATACTACGGTCTCCACGTCGACTGTCAGAATGAAGATCCCTGCTACTGCAAACACAACTGTGGAGGTACACACATATCAATCGGAAGAGCAATCAATGCTCAAATCAGCACATCAGAATCAACAATCAAAGCGTCACAGAAGAACACAGTCAGTCAAATCTCGTGGACAGATTACAACAAACGAAAAACGAATAAGGGAAAGGCAGTAGACCGAGAGTTACATCCAGCCCCCCTTCCAACCCTGCTGCTCATTGTTACAACACCCAGCAAATACGATGTGTTTTCTGGTAAATGGTCAACCCGTTATTACAAGCAGAAATCGAGGCAGCCATTCAACAAATCCAAGAAAACTCGAACCAGGTAAAGAACTACGTAAACAAAAAACCTTGATCCCGATTCACAGCTGCCAATCTCCTCACCGCAGCCTCTTTAGACCACAGTCAAGATATCCGGAGAATCATCAGGACCAACTTGTGATATCACGCTGACCAGTGAACTACAACTGGAACTACACAACATGGCTGCCAAGAACACGGAGGTCATGAACGAAGCTCAACTCTGGATCCACATCACGGCCATCAATCTCGGGCTAACAGCGCTGGCCCAACTCCCAACAACCAGCGGATTAAATGAATTGCTAAAGGAACAGCAATGTGTGAAAGATGCCGAAGCACAGATATTGGAGTTGTTGGCAGAAGGGGAAAAGATCTCACAGGAACGGAACGTCCACAAACAGGAGCTGCTATTAACACAACAGGCATCAGCATCGCGGGGAAAGCCCTACAAACATGCAATCACGGGGACCAAGAAGAAGAAATCCGAAGCCTGAAACAACAACTGGAAGACAGGGATCCAGATGTAGCGGAGTTGAGACAAGACCTGGAGGACACTCAAGCCCAGATGGAGAAATTTGGAGATCTAGCGGAAGAAAATCGTCAACAGGTAATTCGAATCCTGAGGTTGACAGAGGGAATGTCAGGAGAAGTAGGAAAAAAGGAAGAAAGGGGGGAGAATGTGAATGATATAGCCAGCTTCTCAGGAGAAAACAGAAAGGAACTCCGAGAATGGAAAGTACAGTTGGCTCTGAAGATCGCCAGCAAACCGAGGGCATTCAACACCAAGCAGAAGAAGCTGCGATACACGGCGGGTTTTCTGAAAGGCGTGGCCCTGGCACAGTTAATGCCATGATATGAAGAAATCTCTGGGGAAGTCAAACTTGATACCCTGAAAGACATAGTTGACCTGCTAGATCTCGCATTCGAAGATCAAGACAAAGCAGCCACAGCCCAGATGGAACTCTTGGGACTGTGACAGCGAGACTGCGAATTCTTTCAGTATTATTCGGAATTTGAACGATACATAGCAGACATCAAGAGGAACAAAGATGCCCAAATGGATGCACTACGAAATGGGCTGTCAAACGAATTCAAGGACTCCCTGCAACATATTGAAGAACCAGCAAGCATAGTCGAATTCGTCAAACTATGCTCAATGCGAGATTCACAGCTGAGGAGGTGTACGGCAGAACAAAAGTCCTGAACATGGCAGGGCTTTAAGAAATCCAACACAACGGCCGACACCACATCCGCCCCAGACGCGGCACAAGTGGGAACAGTTGTAGGATATCATGGCCCTGCACCAATTAATCTTTCGGCGGTCAAGGAAAAGAAGATTACACGGGAAGAACGAAAGAGACGAACGGAAGGAGGACTATGTATATAATGTCGGGATAGCAGACATTTCGCGGCATCATGCCCAAGAAAGTTGAAGGCAGCGTTAGGACAAACAGAGATATCACATTGCAGGAAGGCAGGAAATGAAGGAAATGGAAATTCGGAGACACGAAAGAGAAAAGAAGTTGAGTTGGGAAAAGTTTAGTCCAGTGCAATAAAGATGGCAGTTGCGCTCGAAATGAATCTCCATTGTCAGTTAATTCAAGTTTTGGTATTTCGCAGTTTTCTATATCAAGCCCAAAAATAAAGGTGTCTTCTATGGAAAGCAAACATCTCGTAGTGAAATGCTCACTGAAAATAGAAGACAAAATCATCGATACCTATGCTTTGATAGACTGCAGAGCTACTGGAATAGCATTCATTGACAAAGATTCTGTTCGCCATCAGCAGTTACAAGAAAAAGAGTCAAAAGATCCAAGGGAACCCGAAGTTATAGACCGAAGACCGATCGAATCAGGATCAATTACAAACATGGCTAAACTTGACTTAGGAATACGCAGACATCAAGAACAACTACCTGCGTTCTTCACAAAGTGAGGTCATTACCCTATAGTACTAGGACTTCCATGGCTACAACTGCACGACATCATGGTCACGTTTCAATTCAAGAGGATTGGATTCCAAAGCAGATACTGTCAACAACACTGTCAACATCATTCAAGCGTATGGGTGTGGGGCAATCATATGGAAACAACAGGAGAACAGTCCAAACCGAAACTGGATATATGTAGGTTAGCAGCAGCACTGTTTATGAGATGCAACAAGAAGGAGAAACTCAAAGTATACGCAGTAACAATATACAAAATGAACAAGGTCCTTGAAATAAAGAACCTTAAAGAAATACCGCTGGACCAGTTAATTCCAAAAGAATACCATGAGTTTCTCCTCCTCTTTGACAAAGTTATTGCTGAACAACTACCCCACACAGGCTTTACGATCACAAAATCACATTACAAGAAGGCTTTACTCCTCCGTTCGGACAAATTTACAGCCTATGAAGAGATGAGCCACAGGTGTTGAAGGAATGGATCAAACAGAACATGTCAAAGGGATTCATCAGATCATCGTCATCACCATACGGAGCTCCAGTACTGTTTGCAGCCAAACCTAATGGAGGCCTCAAGTTATGTGTGGACTATAGCAGTCTAAACCAAGAAACATTTAAGAATCGATACCCATTACCTCTGATCCATGAGACTATGCTGAGGTTATCGAAAGCCAGGTGGCACACCAAGTTAGATGTCTGAGATGCCTACAATATGATTAGAATCGCGGAAGGAGACAAATGAATAACAGTTTTTCGCACCCACTACCGCCTATTTGAATCCCTAGTTATGCCTTTCGGACTTACGAACGCACTGGCGTCTTTCCAAGAATTTATCAACGATACACTCCACCCCTTTTTGGACATTTTCTGCACGGCATTCCTGGACGACATTATCATCTACAGCGACAATTTGACACAACACCGGGAACATGTCTGAGTGGTAATGACAATGTTGAAGGAAGCGGGACTGTATCTGAAAGCCAAAAAATATGAATTCCACCAACAAGAGGTCAAGTATTTAGTACTAATAGTCGGTGTCAACAGAGTTAGAATGGACCCAGAAAAGGTAATGGTAGTCAAGCAGTGGTAGGCACCTGGTAAACTCAAGGAGGTCGAAGCATTCTTAGGATTCGCCAATTTCTATTGAAGGTTTATCAGGAATTACAGCAGGGTAGTCCAATAATTGACAAAGCTAACGAAAAAACTGGTACCATTCCACTGGGGACCGATCAGAAACGAGCCTTTCCGGAGTTGAAAGATGCATTGACAACACCACCAGTCCTGACACATTTCAATTACGAATAGAACATTGCCCTGGAAACAGAGGCTTCTAGTTATGTGTCAGCAGGAGTTCTATCCCAATACGTCGATCAAGGAATCCATTTCCCGGTTGCATTCTTCTGCAAGATGTGTACAGCAGCTGAGGAGAATTACGAAATTTACGACCAGGAGTTAGGAGGCATCGTCTAATCCCTCGAAGAATGGAGACCGGAATGCGATGGATCAGCACACCCAATCAAAATAGTGACGGACCATAAAAATCTCGAATACTTCATGATGTCAAAGCTACTCAATAGAAGACAAATGAGGTTGTCTGAATTCCTGTCGAGATTCAAATTCAATATTGTTTACTGCGTGGCAAAACAGGGACAGAAGCCCGATCCACTCACAATAATGCCAGGGGACATTGCTACAAAAGGGGTGGCAGAGAAAACCCAGCAAATCATGCTCAAAACGGAGAACCTCGACAAAAGAATACAACAAGGACTCAGAATAGCATTCACGGAAGTGGTAAACCAAGACGAAGCCAATCCGAAAAAGCTGTGGAACTGGATTCAAAACGTATGCAAGGACTGCTCACTCGATTGCAGTGAAGGACTATGCATCAATGGGAAGGAAACAAAGAAGGAATCGGACAAGTTACAGTTGATACAGGAACATCACGATTCACCGACAGCGGAATACCCAGGACGGGCAAAACTATAGACCAACTCAAAAGAAATCACCAATGGCCAGGGATGAGAGCGGACATGGACAGATATGTACGGAACTGCCAGGTTTGCCAACGCAGTAATTTGTAAACAAGAAATAAAGATCCACCGATGGCCAAAACCGCTGGAAATACTTCAACAACCATGGAAGGATTTGAGTATACATAGTGTGGTTGGGTTACCAGAAAGCGAAGGATACAACGATGTATGGGTAGTAGTCAACAGGCAATCGAAAATGAAGCATTTGGTACCATATCGTGATGATACGGATGCAGAAAGCTGGGAGAAATGTTCATACGAAATGTGTTCAGATAACATGGCTTACCAGACACTAGAGTATCGGACAGAGGACTTCAATTCGCCTCGGAGTTTTGGAGATACGTCTGCGAAAGACTCGGAATTGAGTGGAGACTGTAACGGCAGCCGGCCGACGGCCGGGTAAGTGCCCGGATATAGTCACTGCACGGAGTGCCAATT
>WHVE01000994.1:0-38931 GCA_015178995.1 Trichophaea hybrida
AATGTCCGACCTCGATCCAAATGTCCCACCCTTCTGAGACGAGAAGTCTTCAACAATCGAGCAGCACAGCAATTGAAGAGGGTTTCTGTTTGTGCTCTGTTGGTGCTATTATTGTCCTGACATACATACAGAATTTCATGTTCACGTCATTGTGTTATTTGTGTGTTTCATTCATACAGTATTGACTTGAATTAGATTATGACAGAATTTAAAACACGCCCACTTCCGGGTGTGCCAGTTAGGTGGCTGAGCTTCCACCCACTACCCGTCATCTGAGCGGATAAATAACAGAAAGGAAAAACAAATGAATGAACTGACTGACTACCCACCCTCCCAAGAGGAAAGAAAACGAAAAAGACCAGAGAGAGACCACTGTCCCCCCATTTCCACCCTCTGCAGAGCTGATGATTCACTTGGGCGTGAACTTCCCGACTTCAGTAGTTGCCTTGAAGTCTATTACTGCTTGATCATACTGCTCCATGGATAACATCCCAGAGACCTGTACATGTTGGAATTGGCCCGCTTTCCATGCCGTGGTCTTCACCTCTGCTGTCCAAAGCACATGCTGTAGGTCTTTCTACCAGCTTAAGTGGCTGAACAGGTGCTTCCATGACTGGGTGATGCTCTCTTCGCACCACTAGCTATTGTCATCCTCTCGGTGACCGGATCGTTTTCAATAGATGCCCAAGTGTCACGGCTCAGGATTACGAGTGATGACAGGAAGCTAACGCAGCGAGCGGGACTGGAGTGTGGTTGGAATTGGTGTTATGGAAAGATGGAGACATTGGAAGACGTGGGAATATTGTGTGATGGTGGTGGGATTAGATTATACAGATAAGAATGTGGGTTGAGGTGTTGCGACCGCGGATGATGTGGTGTGGGTTTTTTCATAAGATTATGGTTGGGGGCGTGTAGGATCTTAAGTGAAGGTTCAGATGGTGTATCAAAGCGTGAGGAATGATTTATATGTGGCGGACGAAATGTATAAAAAGATAGGTTGTTGCAATTTGATCATTTCCTGTTCTTCTCGCATTACTCGTTCTCTTGTATAGCAACCCAACAGATAAGGTTGAAACTGCTTGGACTTTTGTCTCGTCATGTTTTCTTGGTATGTACCTTCTGTTCTTGGCCTTCTTTTCAAAATCACATTTTAGTTTCAAATAACACCTAAGCTCAATCCCGTTTGTTACACTGGAACCATTCATCCACATCCTACCTGATATTGAATGTACCTATACCCCTCGACCCGGTAAGCAGTTATAGTGCTGTGCAGTTCCCAAAGATGATCATAGATAATCACTCGGTCATAAGGTATTGTTCGTAGTTACGATATAGAAGTTGGGGAGAACCGTGAACATGTATTCCATAGTACAGAAAAAAGAGAAGGTGAAAGACTCAAGATATATACAGGCGGCATCGGCCCCTGCAGCAGCACCGTTTATCAGACCAGTAACATGTCTCCGCCACAAGTACACCTATAACACTTGTGATATTTTGAATGATGTTTGTTACTGTAAGATATGGAAGGAGGTTGCTGATATATTGGAATTGCTGAATTGACTTATGTGTATAGACTCATACGATTACTCACTTGCCACCCCCCACCTACCCACAGGCCATTTCGATTGCTACTCTATCGATCTATGCTGGTCTCCTTTGTCCCTTTGGTATTTCAACAGGTTCCAACCTATTCATACTTTCAACAATATTGCTGAATGTAATGATTGTTGATTGTGGCTGTCTATCGAGACCTCAAGAACCGTATATATATTGAATTGTGCAATACAGATGAAGTGTCTTGATCTGTTGACTAGGGATTTGGCCCAGTGGCTTTAGTAGTCTTCGATGTTGTTGGGCTTGGGCATGATACCGGTGGCTTGCCGCCCACAGTGCACTCGCCTGCCCCCATCGACCTTGTCTGCCCCCATCAGTCTCACATACCTCCACGCTGGGAAGCAGGGCTGGGCACTGATACTTGTCTCTGACTTTGGCAGTCGGTACAGAGTTTTCCTTCTCTATCTTTCATATATAAGTCAACTCTTTTTCCTTCTCTTGTAATGTAGGTTACCCTGCCATGCAACACAACTGGGCGATCACCGATGCAATACCCGCCTGGTTCCACTCCCTGTCTTCTCTAGTCCAATCAAAAAAAACCTGGAAGGGTAAGAACAAAAATAGAGCCATATACAGATGCTTTAGAATGATAGGAGAGGAAACTAAATGTATTGAACCAAAAAAAATGTCATAACTCATGAGCAAACCAAAAAAAGCTTCGACATTTCCCTATCGTCCCTTTCTCACAACAATCACATCTTCCAGCTCTGAGTCTCCACCACTCTCAGATTCAGTTACAACAATTTCGTCATCATTTTCTGCCTCTTCTTCATCCTCATCCCACCCCTCCTCCTCTGTACTCTCCATGCTGGGCGAGGGAGAGGCCGCTTTTTTGCCTTTTTTGCTTCATTTCGATTTCGACTTTTTTGCCTCCTGTTTTGTTCTCAAGTATACTATGTCTGTGTTGTGTATCAGATGAGTTCTAGTAAGCATATGGCGATCCTGCACAGCCTGCCTGGGATTGTCAAAGACCTGGGAGCAAAGTAGTTTGTGCCTGAAGACCTCAATATCAAGTTTAGCATGCACCCTCTTTTCAAACTTCAGGATGTCATCAATGCATCCCTTGATGCGTTGGTAGCGAAGAGAGTTTGCGTCTATGAAACCAAGAGCCTCCCATCCAAGCCTGCTAGCCTGGCTGCAGGTCTTGGGGGTGAAAGGCTGGGGGGCCAAACAGGGGGGCGGAGTGGGCTGAGTGATATATCGTGATGGTTTTCCGAGCACTTTTCTAGAGTTCAAAGGACATATACCACAGGCCTCAAATGCATGGAAAATAGAGTTTACATTGTAGGTACACTGGCATGCTAACACCAGAAGCCTAGAGACATTGGTTGGACTACAGCAATCCGGGTATCAAAAATTTCGAGAGGGGGGAACCTATTTGTAAAACTCACCTCTTTTGATGGATGTGAGTCCATTACTTGTCCGCTTGTCAAACACTGCACGGTAATGGCGTGGGAGGGTGGCAAAGAGACGCACATCGAGGGGCTGGAGAAGGTGGATGACATGGGTGGGCAGGCAAAGGACAACAATGATGTCCTCCACAGCCTAGAGGAGGATCTCAATGCTAACATAAGAACCATGGCCATCCAAAATAAGGAGACGTGTAGCCCCATTTGCACTCTACGTATGAGCTTCCTCTCCAGCATGTGGCAGGGGTCTTACACTGCTGCAGTCAGTGGTTCAAAGACCTGAACCAGATACTCCACCCCCAACTCATTGTCTGTCCACCCCTTTGGAGAGTATACACAATAGGTAGGCTCACCCTCTGTGATATAGACATGCCAGCCCAGCCAGTGAGCTACCCCTTTGTCAATAATGCGCAGTGGTACGAGCACTCCTGCAGCAGAGACACCTTCCAACACAGTTACAAATTTCCACTCTCTATCCTGCACCAGTCTTGGATTCGGTTATGCTCTTGTACAGATGACATTGGCCTTGGGCACTGTTCCCGGCAGGAATCTTTTCTCATCGATGTTCCATATGTTATGGACTTCAATTCTATGCTCATCCAGAGCTCTCTTCAGCTTAGAAGATGTTAATTAGGGTGGTGCCGCATTTTTTGGGTGGGTATTTACCAGTTGGCAATATTCCGCCAGCACCTTCAGATCATCTGCCTGGGCCCAATGCCTGTCAATGCTGCTAGCTGTCTTGCATGCAAGGATAGGATGTCGGTTCACGAATGGTGAAATCCAATGCTTGCCTGGCTGTCTTCGCTGTTGTGGGTCCTGCATATGGCAGACGAAACCCCTAACAGAATCAATATTCAGAGGTAAGCACCAGCTGTCGAACCGCAGACACAGCTGCACAATAGCCACCTGATGAACCGGAGTCAGGAGAGCACTATCAGGATGTGCTTTCTGGGCTGGCTTTGTTCCTCTTAGCCTTCTGGGAAGCATGGTGAAGTCTACCATGTAGTGTATTGCCACTTTTCTGATGCTTCGAAATATGCCACCCCTGTAGTCCCTTATAACCTTCTGCATAGTATCTTCCTTGATCTGTAACTTCTATGCTTTGACTTTAGGCATTGTAGTTGTGGGTGGAGGTTGTGGTTGTGGTCGTTGCTCAGATTGTACTCGGAAGAGCGTGTGTCGTTGGGGTGTTGCATCGCCCGGTTGTGTTGCATGGCAGGGTAACCTACGTCATTGGTGGACAATTCATTCTCTTCTCTCCTCCATTACTCTCTCGTCTCAACAGGTTATCAGCCCGGAACTTGCAGTTGCAATTGGCACCAATATTTGTATGTGTTTATTGCTTCTCCACTGCCTTGTGTTACAGTAGGATTGAACTGACATCTATTAGTATTGTAGTGCTTTTCATTGTTTCCCAACCTCTGCATCCGTGTCCCTTCCCCTATCTATGCAATGTCAACCACAGCTACAGAACTAACTGAATGCAACTATCAACAATGGGCTATAGAAGCGAAAGCCCTTCTATGTGCGCAAGGCGTCTGGAAATACGTATCAAGTGACATGCGTGGCCCCAGGCCCCCGATTGTAGCATCAACCAGCGAGGTCTCCTCAACAACTCCTGCAGCACATCGTGACCCTCGAGATTCCAATTTTGAATTCCTCCCTGAATCAATTGACTTGTGCTACCTCAATCAATTCTACAACTTTCTGCGCGCCTGGGAATGCTGGCAAATGAACAATGATACAGCATGTGGCCAACTTACCTCTCTGATACAGTCAACGATCCAAATGCAATACCGCAAAATGACTCAGCCAAAACAACTTTGGGATACAATCCAATCTGACTTCGAGAAGGTCATCAAGCGTGATGGCCGATACAAGATGGCAAATCTGACATCATGTCAATCCGAGTCATATCGCTCAGTCACCGAATGGATCATAGCCTAGTAGAGTTTAATCAATTACCTCGCCATATGCGACATCACGATCAATGACTGTTGGTAGAAATTCTACATCATGTCCAACCTCCGGAATACCGAGGACTGGCGCACCTATTGTTCAACCCTCGAACTCACGGAGAAAGCTGACATTGTGGCGAGTATCGTCACCCACCGCCTGTGATTCGAAGCCAACATCTGCAGAGCCCGAGGTCCTGCTCCTGATGCCGCACCATTCATATTGAAAACAGGCCGTGGACGTTATTCAATGTGTGAGATGAGTGGGAAGAGCAAGCTCATATGCCATGGATGTGGAGGAAAGGCCCATATCAAGCCTCATTGCAGAAGTAAGGATAAGTGGACCTGGTACGCACAGAAATCCAAATGCAATACTAACCTCACAGTATCAACGTAGGGTGCATGAATGTCTGCTGCTGACTTTCAGTCATTTCTTATTTTGAGGATTCATTGGGACTCTATAATCACAATCAATGTGGCCTCTGCCAATTGATCTGCCGACCATTGGATTCTTGACACCAGTGCAACATATCATGTCACCAGCAATCGTCTCTTCTTCAAGTTCATTCACCTCATGGGAACGGAGGAGCATCAGGTCAAGACTGTAAAGCACAATTTCATCAATGCCGAAGGCTCTGGAAGCATCTTGTTTTTTCGCCGATAGGCTGAATCCAAATCCCGACCAGATTGTCCTGCGGCATGTTCTGTATGTACCAGCTTGTGGTACAAATAACCTACTCAGCATCATCCAGTTGATTCAGAAGGAAGTTAACTTCGATTTCAAACTCAATTCAGCTACGGCGAGCCTTGGATCAATCCTCATCTTTGAAGCACCGCTCATCAACAGTCCAATTCTGCTCAAAGCATCTCCAACCTCGGCATCAATCTCCAAAGACTCTGTAGCAATTGGTACGCTCCAAGCTCTGTTGGTGAGATCGCCAAGGCATATTCCAACATTCGGCTCACTATTGATGAGAAAGATATCGTTGTATGGCATTATCACCTTGGCTATCTCTTTGTACCAGCAATCAAACGGATCCCAAATACGGTCAAAGGAATCCAATTGCATGCTACGACCCAATCGACATGGACATGTAAAGCCTGTATCATGGGCAAAATGTTCCGGAAGCCATTTCAGCCCTGGAGTTGGGAGGATGAGGTTAAAACTCGACTTCTCGAATTGATTCACTTCGATATGGTTGGACCCTTGCAGACTCAGACGATGCGAAGTTTCCGATAGAGTATTATCTTCACCAACGACTACTCGAGGTACACCGCGGTGTACTTCATGAAAGCCAAACCTGAGGCTCCTGCACAGTTCAAGGAATATCTGGCAAAAGTGGAGAGGCAGCACCGAAAGTCAAAGGTGTATAGGATTGGAGGCGATGGTGGAGGCATGTATGGTAGCCATGAGAAGTGTCTTCAGTACTGGGCACAGGAAGGCATTATTAGGGATGTATCAGCCCCACACTCACAGTAACAGAATGGCACATCGGAGGGATGCACTCACACGGTGTTGCACCCGGCACGGTCAATGATGAACCATGCTGGGGTGCCAAACCAACTTTGGGCCAAAGCTGTATCCACCGCAGTCTATATCAAGAATCGCCTGCAATCCTGAGCTCTCCCCAATACGACTCCATTCCAGAGATGGACACGATTGAAGCCTGATAGCGTCCACCTTCAATGATTCTGTTGCCTAGTATTTGCATGAATTCATGGTGATCTCATGAAGAAGCTCGATAACAATGCCTACATGTGTGTGCTCCCTGGTTACTCGGCAGAGACATCGACCAAATACCATGTTATGGACATCATCTCAGGCCGAGTTTTCATGGCTTGAGATGATAAAATTTGACACATCTACCCTATATCTCCAACTGCTCAAGATGCAGGCTATAAAGATAACTCTCGAACCAGCCAAACAGAATGAGGATTCAGAAATTGTGGGAAAGCCCTCCAAGCAGCCCTTAAAAGCAATGACACACCCACCTAAAACCATGGAACAGACTCGGAAAGGGACTGCAATGCCTCAGGCAATCAACCCAATTGACAACTCCGATGATGATATCACACCGCCTCCAAACACTCCACCTACAGAGGCTGCAAGACTGAGATGGAGCACACAAACTGCAGCCAAACTCAGTATCGCCATGATGATCGAACCTGGACCAAAGACATACCGCCCAGCATTGAACGCGCAGGACGCTGATATGTGAAATGAAGCTATCGGACTGGAGGGGGCATCGATGGACAGTCATGGGGTTTTCAACTTTGTTGAGAAGGTTCCAGACGATGCTAGTATGATCGAATGCCGTTGGGTTACAGGAAGCAAGCTAATGGCCAATGGAACAATTGATGAATGGAAGATTCAACTTGTTAGCCACGGCGATCTCCAAAAGCTTGGCGACTGCAATGATATAACTTCTTCAGTCATTGATTCAGCCTCGATTCATCTTGCTCTGGGCCCTGCAGTCAAGCGTGACGATGAGCTTGCCATACAAGACATCCCGACTGCTTTCCTTGGCTGCCCTCTGTATGATACTCTCTATATGCATCTCCCAGATGGTGAATGGCCTGATCCATATGGCCGAACCAGACCCATCATCAAGTTGAATGAGACTTTATACGGTATCAAGCAAGCGAATCGGGAATTCTATGAAGCAGTCTTTCACTTTATAGTTGACGAACTCGGCCTCCAAGACTCTATTGCAGCTTCTGGCGTCATCATTGGTGGCAGCCTCGATCAATCAGATGGGATCCTAATCCTGGTCTATGTCGACAATATCATGATTATTGGCCAATCAGTCCTTGTCGCCTCCATTGCATCTGGACTTTATGATCGATTCACGGGCTCTGGCCATCTACCAGTGCCTGACACATTCCAATCGGAGCTTTTCCGGACAGGGCGTGGTGACTGTAAAGCGGTTATGCAGACTGCACCTATTGGCAAGATACATGCCTAACACGTCAATTGAGGTCAAAACCGGCACTTCCTCCTTTGCGGAAATTGTATAAGTAATAAGTCCCATTGATACATAGCTGTTACCTGATTCGTATTTACTTTAAAGAAGGTTGGAAGTGATTTTGTTCGCTGTGAGTGTTCATGTGGTGACAAGGATTCAGGGACCCCTGTCGGTGAAAAATGTTGATGATTTCTATGGCAGTAGAATGTATAATGTTCAAGTCCATTCATGGAGGCGGTTCCTCCGCGGAGTACCTAGTCAGTTGATGGAGGCCCACCTTCCGTGAACGAACCATTCATTCACGGAGTCCGTACCCCACCTCTGTGAACTGACTAGTTCGTTCACGGAGACAGTCAAAAATTACAAATAGTCTGCTCTGCATGCTTGTGTGTGCACGCACTAGCATGTTCGTACACTCATCTGGTTGTATGCAGCTGGATTCAATCAGCGCAACCGCTTACATTCAGCGCAAAGCAATTGAATACATTCTTCACAGCGCAACTGAGTACGTTCCATGGATTCTATCGTACTAACACTCTGGACTGCCTTACATCTACTATCCCTCATCAAATTCCGCCATTCCAAATGGGTAGCCATCCAGAACTTGCTCTTCGAAAACCTGCTCGTCTTTAGTCCCTTTCTGAGCTCATCCAGGTGCGTTGGAGGTGTAAAGGCAACTGCACGACTGGTCGTTGCAAGCGCTTCAAAGCAAATGCCGAGTGGACACTTCATTGCCGTGGCCGAGATGGGGCGCACTGCATAAATACTGCACCTTCTGCTGCGCCATCAGGTACTTTCAATCTCGAACGAAACACATGATCAGCTCCACCGATGGAGCACAGTGTAATTGTAGTAGCATCAGGACGTCCAAGAGGCATTCGATTGTTTGGATCAGAAAGATGTATGATTAATTTATAATTTGTCATTCACTTCGTGAATGAACTAGTCGGTTCGCAGAGGTGGGGTACTGACTCCGTGAATGGACTGTTCGTTCACGGAAGGTGGGCCTAGGTGAGCTGACCCGGTACTCCGCGGAGGAAGCGCCTCTGCGAATGGACTAGAATACATAATCAACACCGCAAATACAATTTTCATTTTTTGTTGGTTAGGCAACTTGGGTGGAATATGGGGGGTTTAGTTTTAGTCTCTATAACTTTGGCCACTTTATAACTTTGCTGGCGGAAATGTTACCATCAATACAGGAATAGTAACATTAACCGCTAGGTGCAGTACGCTTGACCGCTTTGCGGTCACCACGCCCCGTCCGGAGAAACTCCGCATTCCAATATCTCGGCATAATGGTTACTCGAGCTTGCACAAAGCGGTCAATCTTCATCATCCAGATTGCCTATATCAACCAAGTACGTGACTGATTTGGGATGACCGACAGCCGGAAGCCATCAACTCCAATGGAGATCAGCTACCAACTACATGCCATACAGCCTGATCTTGGAGCGCAGCCTTTCAATTCTGGAACATATCAAAAGGCCATTGGTTCGATTCTTTATGCCACCATTGGTACTCGCCCAGATATCAACAATGCAATTTCAGTTTTGGGCAGATATGGCGCCCAGTCCTCAACTGTGTATTGCGAAGATGTGAATCGCCAACTTCAATATCTCCAAGGTACTTCCGACTACAAATTGATGTTCTATGATCAAAGCCTCGTGTGTGGCTTGTCAATCTTATGCTATGCCGATGCAGACTTGGGGGAACAAGCAGACTTCAGCAAGTCTACTTTGGGAATCGTCGTCTACACCCTGGGAACCCTCATCGTTTGGACATTGAAAAAGAACAGCATAGTTGCCCAATTGACCATGCACGCAGAAATGATTGCCACAGCATCCGGGAATATGCAGATTGACTGGCTCCGAAACCTCATCTCAGAGATTGGCATTGCAAGCAAAAGCATCACTAGGCGAATGCTCAATGACGGCCTCAATTGTGTTACCATTCTCATCTCAGGCAACTGCCGGTCTGATAGCTGGCACTTATGACTCCATTATGATGTGATCTATGAAGCCATTGCCACAGGCGAGATTGAGATGAAGCACTTGGCTGGTTCGGAGATGCTGGCACACGATCTCTCTAAGGCCCTTGGGGAAGTTAAATATGGCGATTTTGTGAAGGAAATTGGACTTGGTTAGGATCATGGGGAGGTTTTGGATTTTCTTTTGAATATTTTGATTTGTACTGTTTGCTTGAGTATCAATTGGATATGGGTGTAATTTGGATTTGGAACTGGGAGGAGGATCTCAAACTTTTGTTTGATTGATTAACTTTATTTTATTTTGTTTGGAAGGCCTTGGACCAGTATAATTTCGATTTGGAACTTGGAGGAGGATCTCCGACTATTGTTTGTTTGATTTACTTTGTTTGATTTCGTTTGGAAGGCCTTAGGCCAAAGGGGGAGTGTTGTCTAGGGATTTAGTACGGTGGCTTTCTTGGTCTTCGATTCTGGTGGGCTCGAGCATGATGCCGGTGGCTGGCCGCCCCGATGCTCCAAGTTTGCTATTCACAGCCTCGCCTACCCACACCAGCCTCGCCTGCTCACATTGACCTCGCCTGCCACCATCGGACTCGTGTACCTCCACGCAAAGAAGGGGAGCTTGGTACAGATACTCAGCTTCCGCTTTGGCTGTCGGCATGGAGTTTACCTTCTCTATCGGTCATATTTAAGTCTACTGTTTTTCCGTCTCTTGTATTGGTAGACAATTCATCTTCTCTTCTTCTCTCCTCCAGTTCCCCCTGGTCTCAACATATTTAACCTAAGGGTATAGGCTGCGCAATTATATACATATAGAGTTGTGTTGCTATAATTCTTAGGTGAGAACACTGTATTGATTATATTATTTAATGAAGAGAAGAACAGAAGAAAGACTGAATGTATATATACAGAATTATGAGAGAGAACTTTGATGCTTCACCACTGCTGAAACACTCTGAGTCACTTGCCACCACTGGATATGAACCAAGTGTACAGTGGCGAATGAGTAGTCATGTATAAGTCTCAGTATATGAGTCCACTCGGTGAGTCAGTCTCGACGAACGAATTCCAAACCTGTCGAGCAACAGTCTGGTACCCTGTATCCGTATATAAATGTACCTATCCATATAAGATGCATTGCCTGATGTTCTAGTCAATTCGTGGAGAATGTTGCTCGGTGGAGTGACTGGTCAACCCATGGAATGACTGGACTCACTGAACTGACAGATCACTTCATGGAGTCTACCACAATTCTGTGAATGAACCAGTCAATTCATGGAGCCATGGCTGGGCAGTCAAAAATAACAAAATGTCTGTGAAGGGTTCAGGGCTTGGTAAGAAGGGTTCAGGGCTCGAGGTTCAAAGGGTTATGAACACAAAACGCCGTGTGGTTGAGGGATCCAGGAGTAGCCTATAGCTATCAAAAGAGGACTGTATGCAAGAGACTTGATTCAGAATCACCATTTGTGAAAGTGAAAGCCGAAGCAAAGTGATTGTTTTATAGACAAGAGAACGAGTGAAGAAAGAAACTTATCCTGCGCCAAATGCCTGGTGTATATACAGTGATTTTAAATATTCCATAATACATCCCAACTCATGATTGCCTTGTAACTAATTGTACCGGGAAACCACCCACGACCGGGGAACTGACCACCAACAGGACACATTGAGTATGTCACTGACCGGTCTTGACCACTTGCCCTGACTGCGTAACTACTGGAGGTTAACTACTGACCTGTTCTTCCCAGTTTCCATCCGCCAAGGCATCAACTGGGCACTCCATACTTCGAACATATATAACAGAGCCCTGCTCCCCCTCACTTTGCTCTTCATCGCACCCCCCTCCATCTATGATATTGTCTTCCTCATCCTCCCAATCACTAATAAAATTTGTGTCCATTTTCTTTGAACCTACACCCTGTTTTTCCATATGTTTAGACCCGTTGAGTCCCTTCCCTACTGGTGCTGCGTTAGCTGCAGCCTTATCCTGGCGCTTTTTGGTTTTGGCCGCTTGTTCTTGATCAATCCTCTCTCTCTCTTCGCTGAGCTGCGCCACATCCTCAGCGGTATACACACGAGTTGTACCAAGGTGGCCTCGATCTTCAGCTGTTACTGCAGTGGTATCCTTGGCCCTAGAACGAAGAAATCTCACCATTTCCTCCCCCAATTTTTTGTCTGCAAGTGCGCCCTGGGCAGACCTTCCCAGCTGACCTATGAAATACTTGAGCTTTAGAAAAGAAGGTGTTTGACGAGTGACAAGGTGTAATGCACTGCGCGCCAGTCTGCTAACGGCTCTGGGCTTTCAGTGAGTTATTGTTTAGGCAGCACAGAGTGAGCTTGGCGGCATATCTGGCCGAGTGCAATTCTGTAATTGGCATTTGAAAACTGTGCGTGAGTTCAAAGGCCAGATCCCAGTAGCTTCGAATGCACTCAAGATGTTCTTATATGTGTAGGCTGCAGCCCTTGCGCATGTGACATGTCTATTGGAAAAGATATTGACCGAATGAATTCAGATTCCGGGGGTGTGTCTACACATGGAATTGCCCCTTCTTAAAGGCATTACCTGCTTTTCTCATCCATAAATCCAACTCATTACTATAGCAGCGTGATCATGTACCAAAGAGGCCAATATCCAGTGGCTGTAAGATATGTGTAGAGTGTGCTGGGAGCCAAATAGGGTGTATATCTCGTTTTAAGCAAAAATCAAAAAACTGCCATGTCAAATATAATCCATACCCATCCAGAACGCGAATACACGGCTGTTTCTTGGCCCTCCTGCAGTCAGCAGGAGCAGGAGAACATCTCGATGGTTCCTACACTTGAGCTGTGAACATCTCAAAGTTCTTTTCCACCCATTCCAACCCTAATTCGTTGTCGGTCCAACCCTTGGATGTCCAAGCAAAGATAGCCTGCTCTTTAGCATGAACTCCTGCATGCAATCCTAGTATATACTTTCCAACCTTATAGATATACATGGGTAGTATAACCATACCAGCCGCAGATATACACTCAATAACTGTAACCATTGCCTGGTTTCCATCCTGACTGTAGTGGGGATTCCTTCGGCCTCTACAGCAGATAACGTTGACGTTCAATGCCTGACCAAGCATGAACCCCTTCTCAACCATATTGTAAATGCTTTCTGGACAAGCATTGAGCTTTCTGATAAGTTTTCCCAGCTGCAATACCAGTTGTTAGTCAAAAATATTGAAGTATACGAATCTAACTTGCTTTGCCGAAAAAGTCTCTCCAGATGACAGGGTCATTTCCATTTGACCTCTGGTGATCCCAGCCGTGACTGAACTTGCTAGTAACGCCAGGATGTCGGTTTAGAAAGCAAGTAATCCAGTGTTTGCCTAATTGCTGACGACGTTGCGGGGGTAGTAGAGATAGTGCGAAATCCTTAACCATCTTCCCTTGCAGTGGGTGTCCCACGTCATCCAGAGTTGACAAAATCTTACAATCGATTTATCTTCCTCGGTAGTAAGTATCTGCTCCTTCTCATGTTCAATACTCTGGGGTTGTGCCCCACTGAGTGTATCTCGCAGGGTGCCATAGGGAATGCCGTAAATTGAGGCTGCTGAGTGGATGGATATTACTTCACCACTAAGATACACATGTTTGGCATCCTGGATGTCATTTTCTCTGTCAGCGACCGATTCTCTGGGCTATACTCTGCCCATGGTTGCCATGATGAAGTGGGAAGGTGAAATTTAGGTTTAGGAGCGGGGTAAATATGAACCTCTGCTCGGGCTCTTACGTGCTTGATTGGATGATCGGTGACTAGGCCGTGGGCAGTTAGACCCAGAAATACGTTTCATTGCTCTTGTGTAATTCTGACATTTTCCGTCAAACCTTGAATCGAAACTTGATTCCATTGTTGTTATGCTTTAGCCTCCGTTTGAAACCACATTTCACTCTCATCGTGCGTCAGCCTCCGTTCGAAACCTGATTTCATTCTCGTTGTACTGTATCTTTCAGATTATTCTCTGATCATCTCTCCACCACTGATCATCACTCAACACAACTGTGACAGTAACTTCCCGCTCTGCATTGCCGAGTACCTACGAGGTTGTTGATCTTGGCTTGCCAGCTTGTTCGGTGTGACAGTTGTCGATAGCCTCATATCCATCCAGGTTGGCTGAGGCCTCCCATCTGCACTTGTGATACCCTGTCCACTTCACGAGATATTGTTGTTGTCTTCCGAACAATCTGCAATATCCACCCATTCCCCATCGTACTCGTCTTCTCCATCAACTATCACTGGTCGTGGTGGTTCTTCCTCTTCATTTGGAACTTGGTCCTGGGCAGCCTGCTCCAACCTGGTTATCGGTTGGATGTCGTGAATGTATAGTTGACTTGGTAGCTCAACTCTACAGGCCCATGGACTGACGACCTCGGTGATTTCATATGGTTCAATACGTTTCCAATCTAGTATTTTACTGGGTTGCGCTGTCGATAGGTTTCGGGTATCCATTCATCCAGTGCCTTATATCTGTAACTCCTTTGTGACACTCCAGGATATACCGGTCTGCTCGCACTGTTCCACCTGAGCCCTGAATAATTCTGCTCTTAGTTTGCTGACAAGTTGGACAATCGATTGGGCCATCTGCTGTCTGTGTACATCGCCAATATCGTTGGGATCCTTAATTGGGTGTTGGCCGAACGTCATTCGTGGGTGGAAACAGTAGTTGCCAAAACACGTGGTGCCATGAGTCATCTCCAAAGTATGATTGGTAGCCGCAAATTCCGCCAATGGTAACCACCCGATCCAATCGTCCTGCGGATAAATAACAAATATCTGAGATACTGTTCCATTACCGCGTTGACTCTTTCAGTTTGACCATCAGTCTGCGGATGAAATACGTTTGAAAGCGTTCGCTCTATTACCAATCTTTAGCAGACGTATTTCCAGAATTCTGAGGCGTATTGCAGCCCTCAATCAGACACTATTGTTTCAGGCAGTCCGTTCAGTCCAAACACTTCGTTCACGTACATTTCTCCCAACTTCTTTCCATCCACTTTGCTTGTGTAGGGTACGAGGTGTCGCATTTTCGTTAGTCGATTGACTACTACCCAAACAGCATTATACCCTTCGCTTTCTGGTAGTCCGACTATGAAGTCCTTGCTTCAGTCCTGCCATGGTGGCTCTGGTATGTCCAACGGTCATGGCAGGCCATAAGTTTTTCCACGGGTTGCTTTACTTCTTTGACGCATGTGGCAGTGGCATACATTGCGATCCATGTCTTTTCTCATGTGGTTCCAGGAATGGCCGCGGCTCAGCAGCTTGTAGGTTTATGCTCATCCTGGATGTCCAGTGACCGGAGAATCCTGGCATTCCTGAATACACTTCAGCTTGTCCTGATCTGTTGATGGAATTTGTATTTAGGAGATTTCCAGCAACTGATCCTTTTGCGTACATAGCCCTTCGTTTCTGTCATATGGGCAATGCTGACCTACTGTCACGGTTGGGTTGAGTGAGGATCGAAGAGAGAGTAAAGATCGATGAAGAGTAAAGGGAATACGAAGGAAAACAGGTTTCGATGGAAGGAATCAGGTTTTGTTGGAAGGAATCAGGTTTTGTGGGAAGAAATCAGGTTTTGTTGGATGTGTGGTAGATATGGCGTGATGGTTATGGCGTAAGCCGTGGGTTCCAAGAGTTGCGTACATAGTTAGGTGGAGTTGGAATGTATTTTGGAATCAGTGAGTGAAGATGACGGCAGTCGCGTTAACTATATATATGGACGCTGGATTTGTGGAGGATAGGTTTGTTGTTCACTCGTGCTCCAGTCTACAAAACAATCAATAGCTTCGGCACCAAACCTTTGTTCACTTCTGTGATTCCGGATTTCGAGTCTCTAGTTTGATACGCAGTACCCGCAATCACTGCACATTCATGTTTGGTTTTTATAACCCATAGAACTCCGAGCCTTGAACCCTTGACACCGACATTTTGTATCCAGTTCCATAATTATTGGGAGTTTATGGAGGGGCAATCCAGGTTGACTGTTTCGGCGAATCCCACGATTGAAGCCTCCAGTTATTCAGGCAGCCGTTCTTAGGGTGTCGACTTTTGCATGTGTGTAACAGTGAAATAATCCCTGTAAAATTCAAAATGTGAGTGGCAACGGCTTTGAAACATAAAAACCTGGTAAAGTACTTCTCAGTATGGATTTTTTTCGCCCATGCCATAGAACATGGTATGGCAAACTACTACACTGTATATCTCAGTATCATGTCTCACAACAAATGCACTGCTGTCATGATGCTGTCAATTCACAGGTCAACAACAACACCACAAATAATATAGAATTTGTGTGCAGTGTATCAATACTAGATTACTAGCATGGGATTCATTTGAACGAATTTGGAAGGTCTGTAGTGTTGTAGTTGTGTAGATTCACGGCCGGAAAGAAAATTCGCGGAGAATCATGCGAATATAGTGTGTCTGCAGATTTCAGCACGGATTTTTTTCGCCCTTCCATTCAAATATGTATGAGGAAACGGGCTTGTGTACTTTTCAGAACACAAGTTATTTTTCATTACATTGCAAAGCCGTACAGGTCGCTTTCAGGCTCTTTCAGACTTTCACTGGACGAAAGCAAATCCTGATTGTGCCAGAGTGGTGCCTACTTTGAAAGTGCAGCGAACTTTCACACATTTAGCTGGCTTTCACTGCGTTTTTCCTTTTGTCCAGTTACACTTACTTGAATATGTTTTATACCGAAGCTATGGCCTGCATATAAATCTTTTGCTAGCGGTGATGGTTATCTCTAGCCAGCATAGAATTTGTGCACATTATATTAATACTAGATAACTAGCCTAGGAGTCATTTAAATCAATTTGGAATGTTTACTGTGTTGTGGTTGTTTAGAAACATGGCAGTGAAGAAAATTCACGGAAAACGCTATACTTATATATGGAGTGCTCCCGCAGATCTCAGCATGGATTTTTTTCGCCCTCCCATGCAAATTTGTATTGGGAAGCGGGCTTGTGTACTTTTCCGAACACAATTTATGTTTCATTTCATTGCAAAAGTATACATGTCACTTTCAGGCTCTTGCAAGCTTTCCCCCGTACAAAAACAAGTACAAAACTTGTCGGATGGGGGCCAGCGTTGAAAGCGCAACGAACATTCAGGTATTCTGCTGGCTCTCGCTGAGGTTCCCCTTTCACGCAGATACACTTTTCAGCTTACATACTTTCATACTTACATACTTCAATGCTTTCCTGTAGATGAGGCTGCTACACTAGACTCAAGGTTATTCCACACAGTAAACTTAAGGTTTAGTGGTCAGCCAAGACGTCACAAGCTCAGGTCAGCGGTATAGCATACTTTTAAGCATAGCCAGCAGCCTAGTTGGGGGACTTAACTCAATTGTAGGGCCTTTACCATCACCATTACCATCACCATCACTGGCATAGAAATCTAGGAGACGGTCGATTATCACCATACCATCACACTCACATTCTTCGATAAGGGTCACCTTCTTCCATAATCACCCTCTGAGTATAATTCCTACTATTGTTTGAATCAGTTCCGCCCATGCCAAACTTAGCCAGGTTTTGCGAAATTCTCGTATTCTCACTATACCATTCTTCATCCTCAAACAGTATATCTAGCAGCAAAAACTATCCAAGTTCAAATTATATATATATACATTCTGGATAGTCATCAACATCACAATATCATCATTTGATTCATGCCAATTATATTGTAATCCATCGGTCACGCATTCCCATAGCATCACCGTCCATCTTCGTTCATGCTCACCTTGAACTATCCTGGCAAGATTCCTTCAAATATCATCAGATAGTCAAGAAAATGGCCTGAGTAGATCAGAGAGTCAAGTTATACTCACTCTGGCTTCTGTGGCTTCTCTGGCTTCATCGAGTATCTGCCTCAGCATCATCTCCATACAACCCATGTGACCTTCGAAATCTCCCATCCTCGTATACACCTTCTTCTCGAGTCGGTCAAACCTGGCGTTCATCTCCTCCTCCAACCTTGTGACACCTGTATCCAGATCATAGACTGCCGTCGCAATATGTGCTGCCTGCTGCTCAGGTGGATACCTTTCCATCGTCGTCACAAATTCATTGTGCTTCATGTAATCCACCCGTGCTGTAACCACAGTGTCCACCGGCTCATTACTCTCCTCTTTGCAAGCATCAGGAAATGTTGGGCTCAAGTCTACATCCTTCATTGAGTCAGTTAAGTGTGTTATCACCGTGTTGCTCTGATTCTCCTCGAGAAGCGAAGACAAACTAATATCCGACATATCTTCCCCATGATATTGCGAGTCAATATCACTGTGAACCAGTGTCCGTATTTTCCATCAATAAAATACTTTGAACAAGGTATATCATTACCTTTTGTTGTGTTGTGTTATTGTACGTATCCTGTGTCAGCGTCCATTTCGTTGCGCAACTGTCCTGTATTCGTGTGGGTGGTGCGCAGAGGGGATGGTTGAAAATGCATTGCAACAGACAGGCGTCCCCTTTTAAAAGAATCCATACCCCTCCAAGTGATGTAAACATTTTCCGGCTTTGCAGTGTCCTAAAGACCGTTTTGTATGTTTTAATCATACTGTATTCACTTATTTAGAGTATGACAGACACCTAATCCCCGATACCTCCGGGAAAGTCGGCTAAATATGGAAGCTCTGCAACTGCTACCTGTCGTCCCCTCTAACAAACGAAAGCAAAAGCAAAAAGTACAAACATAAATAAGGATATAAGAAAAGAACCGAAAAGAGAGACCACCGAACCATAGACCCCTGAACAACCGACAAGAGAGACGACCGAACCATAGACCCCCGAACAACCTCACTCCTCCACTCGCTTGGGCGTGAACTTCCCGATATCAGTAGCCGCCAGGAAGTCTCTCACTGCGTGATCGCACTTTGCCATCGAAAACTTCTCAGAGACCTGCACATGCTGGCATCTGCCCGCTTTACACCCCATTGCGTCCTAAATGGCGTTGGTACCTGCAACTGTCCCAGCCTCCGGTGCCAACGTACCCTACACTACCTCGTTATTCTCGGACGCGGCACGTTCGTTGCGCCAAAGTGTATTTGTGTTACTGTTACACCTAACAAGTTCGTATTGCAATCATGTACGATCACTCGTGATTCTCCTGATTAGGATATCATCGGCTATAACTCGTTTCGGACGCCAGAGCGAATCTTTTCGGATGGCTAGCAAACGAGCACCCATACTTTTAATAACTAACAAAATCTAGTTAATGGTCTCGGTCTCTTCTGCTCCAACCCTGAATATTGAAGCTACTCTCTATCAAACATACAACTTACCAAATGCAGTCCTAATTTCTCCCATAAGAACCCGAACTCTCAGAGCTTTTGTCCCACTCTGGGGTCTCTGCAGCTCTCAAGCTCTCAAGCCAGGTCTAGCACAAATTACACTCGCACTCCGACTGACCCTTGCCCTGTACAACCAGCTGCAGCTACCGACACCCCCTCCCATGCACTCACTGCCGAGCACCGTACGAGCAGCCAAGAGCACCATACATGCAGCCGAGAGTACTGTACGTGCAACTATATATGCAGCCTCTCCTCTCTACCCAAGTTAACTACTCCACTCCGCTTCGCAATCGTTGGTTAACATCTCTCTAACTGGATCTTGCACCAATTACTCTCGGTCTGTCCTGCCCTCGGTTTGTGCAACCAGCTTCAGCGACGCTCTCTCTCTCTCAATTACTTGGGCTGGGCAGCCTCAATCCCGCTTGAAATCCATCTCATCCATCACTCTTCAAGGCAGTCTCAATCCTGCTCGAAATGCATGATGTCCATCACTCATTGAGCTCGCTCCCGGCCCGCTTGAGATCTATCTCGTCATCGTTCCCTAAGCCATCACTCGCTAAGCCCGCTGGAGATCCATATGTCCATCTCTCTCCAAGCCCACTCGAGATCCATGTTGAGAGCAGTGCAACATGAGTGTCTATTGTTCACAGTCTAAAGATCTTAGAACGAGAGAAAACAATTTATTTATATACAGAAAAGAGAAACAATCGCCAGATGCCGAATATCATACCCGGGCCAAGAGCGGGGAGTGCTCGGAGCGGAAATGCTCAGTCTGGAAGTGCTCGGAGCTTGCGCTATGGCTTGGTGGCTTGAGGTCCGGAACTGCTCGCGGCGGCCACCGGAGATACCACCGAGTAATGTCGAATGATCCCGGGCTAAACTCTGAGTAACGTCAGACAACTATTGTCAACACTCCATCTTAATCTCTGTACGCCCGCTGGAGATCCATCTGGTCATCACTCTCCATGCCCTCTAGAGATCCATATGTCCATTTCTCTCCAAGCCCAATGGAGATTCATCTTAATCTCTCCAAGCCCACTGGAGATCCATCTTGTCCATCTCTCCATTTCATGTCTTCCCTTTTGTATTCGTCCAACCGTGTATATACTGTTGATAGATATCAATAGAAACTACAATTTGAAGTACCTATGTCCGCATAACAGTTCTACTCAAGCGCCTTGGTGGTTGCGCTCGAGTACAAACAAGTTTTTCACAATGCAGAGGCCCCAAAATCTTATACTTGGGCTTCCGCAGGCTCCGGAATCGTGTACTGGCGCTGCTGGATGGTCCTGAACCATGCACCGGCAAACCTGGACAGTCCTGAAACTTACACCGGCGCTCCCGGAGCCTCCAGATCCTTATACCGGCCCTCCTGGAGCCTTCAGAACCTTGCACTAGCACTCCTGGAACAAGAATTCCATTTTGCTGATATTTAAATGATATATAGTATAACATGAGTTTTTACAAGTAGGATTAGACCTACAAATTTAGACCTTTCCACTCTGGTTGCTATAGTAATTGCGGTACAAGTCTCTTGTGTAGTCATTGGAGTTGACATATCCGAATATTGCTCAATGCTCAACTCGCATTTCCCTTAATCACCTTCAAACCATGTTACATATTATACCTCCCAAATTCACCTATGTATACAGGCTCTCCCAAGTATGCTCTATCAGTATTACTGTGCAACAGGTTTTCCCAAAATACTTTGAACAAACGTTCGGTATGTCTATCTCACTCACCAGTAATTAAGTTACCCGTGCATGGTCTCCGCCAATTGTCAAACTTATTAATTTATACCTACTATTTTTGAAGCTTACGTATATCTCTACAATATGCCATATATACACTTAATTATGCTCTCCATAATTCCACTTTCAACAAATTATCATTCTACCTTAATGCCGCACATACATCCTCTAATGAAAGAATACTAAATCTTGACGGTTCATTTTGTAAATATTCATTCTCATGTCCAAATCTCCATAGCTCTATCTTGTGCCAGTGTATCTGCTGCTGAACCTCATCTACATGCTGGTAAACTACAGTGGTCCAATTGTATCTCTTTTCCGCTTTCTGGGTTTTGGGATCATTCAAAATAAACTGGTGGGGTGTTGTTCGAGGAAACGTCCAGGTATACTTTAAAAATACTGTCATAAATTGTTGCTTCCAGCTGTCTGCAATTGTTTGCCCGACGCTTCCCTTCAAAACACCATAATAGTACTGAAACAACTGCCGAAATGGTCGCTGATTCGGCCACCCTGCTCTTTGCACCTCATGATCAAAACCCCAGATAAGTGCTACCTGGCTTAAATCACATTTTTGTGAATTGGTTTGAGGTTCAATGATCTTCAACTGAAACTTGTCGCGATCGGCTCGTTCGAGAAGATTATGATGACATAAAGACAAGTTGCCTTTCAGACATTCAGCCCAGTCTTCCTGAGAGTCAAATACCATGTCATTCTGGAAAAAGTCCCATACGTAGGCACGGTACATCATTTTGCACTGCATATTGATATATTGTATTGCTAGTAAGATTCCGTTGGGCGAGGAAGTTCTATGCAGCGGTGACCGTAAAATATCAAGTGCAAGATATACTTGTCTTGCACTCTTGACCTGTGGCCACCATGCAGTGAAGGATTGAAATAGAGCATCGTTATTGAAAACCATCTGTTCTGATGTCGATGGTGTAAATGTCCAGGTATTCCAATCAATGCACCCTCCACCGAACCATCCATAATTTTCTACCTTCATCATTCCTTCAAAGTCCATGCCCAGTTTCTCCTGTTCTCCACCATTGGATTTGACTGTTATTGTTTTCCTCCACAAGCCTGCTTCTCAATGGAGAGGAGATGCTTGGTAACATCATTTCGCGGATCTGATCAGCCTGACCATTATCTTCGTGGTTTCCCACGCAATTTCCTGCCCTTCTGTTTAGGCTACTAGGTATTCCAATGGTAATAAGAACAGAACCAGATTGAAGCGTAGGAAGTCAAGTACCGACATGGTCGATAGCGTGAATCAGGGGCTAACAGCAGGATTGTCCTTGAGTTTTGTACATTTTGCATACCACACCAGCTTCTGTAGCTCTTGTGTTATTCTTTCTAACAATTCTACAGTTACCCGATGCTCCTCACGTACACCAAAGCTTTTCCATGTGCTGTCGGCTAGTCCCTGTAGTGTTCTATCTCGCGAAGCAAGGTATGCACAGTGCACCTGCTCAGGGTTGACTACTGTCGCTCTGCCTGCGAGTTGACAGGCTTTGGTGAGGCGGGGATCAATATCGATTGCTTCTATGCCATCATTCATGAAAGGGTATATTTTGCCTGCGTCAAATATCTCCTTTGTCGAGGTGTAATACTGGGAGTATGCCAGTCCAGCTAGACTGATTGCATTTCTACCTGTTGGAACAATCGTCATATTGTTCCATTCTGAAGTTAGAGCCCAAGGGTAGTGAACACATTCAATCCCTCCTTTCTCCAATTTGATAACTTTGCGGATTCTGGCTTTGTGGGATCTCAAACAACAATCTCGCCAGAGTAGGGTATGTGGCTTGTCGGCATGATTACTGTGTCCCTCAATTGGCTGCTTAGGAATCCAGTTATTCGGGTAGCCGTTCTTAGGGTGTCGATTTTTGCATGTGTGTAACAGTGAAATAATCCCTGTTAAATCCAAAATGTGAGTGGCAACGGCTTTGCAACATCAAAACCTGGTAAAGTACTTCTCAGCATGGATTTTTTTCGCCTACGCCATACAAAATGGTATGGCAAACACCAACAGCGTATATCTCAGTACCATGTCACACTACAAACACACCACAGCCATGATGCTGTCACTTCACCGGACAACAACACCACCACAAATAATACAGAATTTGCGCAAAGTATATCAATACTAGATAACCTGCCTAGGAGTCAGATAAATGAATTTGGAATCTCTACAGTGTTGTGGTTGTTGAGATATATGGCATTGAAGAAAATTCGCGGAGAATACTAGTGAATGTAGTGTGCCTGCAGATCTCAGCATGGATTTTTTTCGCCCTTCCATACAAATTTGTATGTGGAAACGGGCTTGCGTACTTCTGAGAACACATGTTATTTTTCATTTCAGCGCAAAACCGTACGAGTTGCGTTCATACTCTTTCACTTTCATGCTCCGTCAGGCTTTCACCAGCATGAAAGCAAAACCAAATGTGTCAGGCGTGGGCATACTTTGAAAGTGCAGCAAACTTTCAGCCTTTCCGCCGGCTTTCACTGTGTTTTCCCTTTCGTGCAGTTTCATGTACAGCTTTTACTTGAATACCCTTTCCACTGAAACTCTGGCCAGCATATAAAGCTTTAGCTAGCAGTGAAGGTTATCTCTAGCCAGTATAGAATTTGCGCACAGTCTATCAATACTAGATTACTAGCCTAGGAGTAATTTAAATCAATTTCGAATGTCTACAGTGTTGTGGTTGTTTAGAAATATGGCAGTGAAGAAAATTCATGGAAAATACACCACGCATGTAAGCGAGTGCAGTGCGCCTGCAGATCTCAGCATGGATTTTTTCGCCCTACCATACAAATTTGTATGTGGAAATAGGCTTGCGTACTTCTCAGAACACGGGTTATTTTGCATTTCATCACAAATCCGTAAGAGTCGCTTTCATGCTCTGTCCGGCTTTCAGCAACATCAAAGCTAAACCAGAAGGTGTCATACATGGGCATACTTTGCAAGCGCAGCAAACTTTCAGGCTTTCCGCCGGCTTTCACTGCATTTTTCCTTTCACACAGTTTCACTTTCCAACCTCCCCTTAATACCCTTTCCCCTAAAGCTATGGCCAGCGTATGAAGCTTTAGCTAGCGGTGAATCTTTCTCTAGCCAGCATACAAAGCTTTGGCTTGCTGTGAAACTTAGCTCTGACCAGCATACAAAGCTTGGCTAGCAGTGAAGATTGACTCTGGCCAGCGTCTGAGGCTTATGGCTGCTGGCTACAGACAGCGAGGGCCAAGATGGAGTACGAGTGTATTTGGTGCAAAACCTGGCTTGAGAGACGTTATCCCACGATCGTGAAGCCGAGTGCAGGACTTAAGTTGGATAGAGAGTGGTCAGTCCCTGAAGCCGGTATGGTAGATCATAAGCTACTTAGAATAATGTTATAACGAATATAGATTGAGATGCGATAGAATGACAAGTATCACTGGGGGATGAGAATGAAAGGACTGTATTAATATTATTTACTGATGTCACACTTATAATATGATATTGTTGAGAACGGGAGGTGAAACCCGATCATGATGGAAAGAATATTATGAAGATGATGATGCGAGCAACCAGAGGGCGTGGGAGATAGCTGAGCACAGCGAGGCAATGTACTGTTAGAACTGTCCCAGACTCCGGTGCACAGGTGGCCTACACTTCCTCGTTATATCGGGATACTGCATGTTTTGTTTTGTTTTGTTTTGTTTTTGTTTTAATCATACTGTATTCACTCTATTTAGAGTATGACAGACCCCCAAATCCACGATGCCTCCAGGCAAGCCGGCTAGATGGCAAAGCTTCACAACTGCTACCCGTCATCCCCTCTGACAAAAGAAAGCCGAACAACGAAATTTAAATTAAAACATCAGAACCGAAAAGAGAGACCACCGAACCAAAGAACCCCGCAGACCCTCACTCCTCCACTTGCTTGGGTGGGAACTTCCCGACATCAGTAGCCGCCAGAAAGTCCTTCACCGCTGTTGTTGTTGTTGTTTATTCATACTGTATCTACTCTAGCTAAAGTATGACAGGACCCTTATCACCTCCGCCTCCAGGCGAGCCGGTTTGATGGCAGAGCTCCCACCTACTACCCTTCATCCCCGCTAACAAAAGAAAAGAAATGTAAATGACTGACCACTCCTGACAAAAAAATCCCATGAAAAAAAAGGAAAGCAAAAGATAGACCCCACTGCCCTCCATGCCTCACGTAGGCCGGAATTTCCCAACGTCTGTGGCTGCCAGGAAGTCCATCACCGCCTTGTCACATATCTCCATGGAAAACAGATCAGATATCTGTACCTGCCGACACCTGCCTGCTTTCCAGCCCGTTGCCTTCCCCACCCAGTGTTCGAAACGGGCCGGGCCGAGCCGGCCCCGACGTCTTTCGGCCCGGCCTGCGGGCTTTATATCAAGCCTGGCCGGCCGCTCTTAGCGCGGGCTTTTCAGGAGAGAAGCCTGGCCGGCCCGGTAGCCCTAGCGGGCCGAGTGATTGGTTTGTGATTCACGCCAGCGTGTGGCACACACATATTGAAAATGTCATAGAGCCATGGTATCATTACTGGCTATGCTATAAATTGGAGACGTCAAACACACACTAAAGGAGAATACATGGACTGCCTCCTGTTTGTGCCTTACCATCGTCATACCTGACGAAAACTCCGTCATCTCAGCATGGTAGATGATGTACGCCGTATAGTAAAACGACCACTCCTTTCGCCTCAACCACTTATAATCGCTTCCATGTCACCCATTCAGCTCAAAATTGCTTTGTCTGACACCTGTCCTGAAGAAAGCCCATACGGCCTGCGGGATTTTAATTAAAAAGCCCGAGGCCTCGTGGGCTTTGAGATTACCGGCCCGGCCCGGCCGCCTCAAAGCCCGCCTGAAAGCCCTCGGGCTGGCCGGGCCCGTTTCGAACACTGTCCCCACCTTCTTCCAGAGATCCCGCTGCTGGTGTTTCCACGGGCTGCAGTGACAGAGGAGATGCTCCCGTGTCTGGGCCACCGTCCCTCCGCACCAGCACTTGTCGTGCTCCCGGTGTCCAAACTGTTTTAGGTAAGCTCCGGTAGGTGCATGCCCGCATTGTAGTCGGTAGAATGGTGTTGCCAATGACTTTACGCTTGCCATTGGGATGGGTCTCTTACTGCCTGCCTTGCCCTTCAGTCTGTAGCCGAAGTGCTTACTGCATGTGTCGGCCTCCCACTGTGCCTTGCCTGCTGATCTTCCCTCGGAGATCCGTCTAGCTCTATTTGAGGCCGAGGTGTATGGCCGCTCTATTGTCGTGCTTCCATTGGCATCACGGGCTAAGTTCGCCTGGCGGTCTGCTTCTTCGTTCCCGGAAATGCCGGAGTGTCCCGGGATCCAATGAATCTCCGTTGTGATCCCATGGGCGAGCAGGGCCAGCGCCCTTCGATTGATCCGTCTTGCTAATCGCTGTCCAGGGCCCGGCTCCATATGAGCCGTCGGTCGAATGGCGGCTTGTGAGTCGCTAAAGATCGCTACCGTCTTCACTCCATGCCTTTGCAGTGGTTCTCTCTTGTTGATCGTCTCACCGAGGGCGAGTCCGATCGCCCACAATTCAGCATCACAGACCTCCATACGTCCAGTGCCTAGATAACTGTGACGGGTCCTCCATTCATTTCCGTGTTTGCACACTGCTGCGGCTCCCACTCGGCTGTCATCAGAGCGCGATCCATCTGTCCACCACATCGTCCACCACATCCACACCCCCGCTACAAGTTTGGCTTCCTTCTCTCGTGCCCAGTGCTGCGCGGCTCTCTTGGCTGCGATGTCGTCATCCAGTATAATGGTCTTAAGCACTGGTTCCTCGCCCGGGGCCGGCCAGCTCATTCCTTCGGTTGTTCGGCCATGCTCGTCCTTCACCGCTTGGTCGCACATGACCCATGCAAAACAGCTCAGAGCCGTGCATGTGTCTGCATCTGCCCGCTTTCCAGCCCGTTGCCTTCCCCACAGCTTTCCAGAGTGCGATCTGTTGGGTCTTCCACCGGCTGCAGTGGCGATAGAGATACTCCCTCATCAGGGCCACTGTTCCCCGCACCACCAGCACTTGTCGTCTTCTCGGTATCCGTAGTGTTTCAGGTATACTCCTGTGGGCGCATGCCCGGACTTTAGTCAATAGAATCTGGATGCCATAGACTTTACGCATGTCATTGGGACGGGCCTTTTACTTCCGACCTTGCCCTGTAGTCTGTAACCGAAGTGCTTGCTGCGTTTGTCGGACTCCCACTCTGCCTTTGCCGCCGAACATCCCTCGGAGATCCGTCTAGCTCTATTCGCACCGAGGTGTCGATTCGTTCAATTTCTGTATACCCTCAGTCTTCTCACGCGTTGTTCGCCTGGCGGTCAGCCTCTTCGTTACCGGGGATGCCTAAGTGTCCAGGGACCCAGTGGATCTCGACTTCGATGCCGTGGCCGCGGAGGGCCTTGGCATGCTCGTTGATCACTCTCGCTAGGTGTTGCCCTGGCCCTGGGTCCAAGTGCGCCGTCCGTCTCATAGCTGCCTGCGAATCACTGAGTACACTGCACGTTCGTTGCGCTGAAGTGTATGTGTGTTATCGTGACTGGTACCTAACAATGCTGCTGCAAGCAGGTTGCTTATGGCCTACATGTCCCACGTTTGCAAGGAGAATCATATACCGTCCTATGGCCGGCTTTTGCAAATGTAATCAGTCAGAGATACCATCGTTTCGCTCAGTAGTCATGAGATAATAGTACTTCTCCTAAATACAAAAGGTACTTCCCATCGGTGCCCTCGTATCCCACTCGTGCCTCACTTAACACCATAGTCTTCATACTGTTCTCTCCTTCACTCTCGGGTTACAACCCCCCATTCTTCGAACAGGGTACCCCTCTTCAATAATCACACTATGAGCATGATTCAAACCATTCTTTTCATCAGTTCCGAGTATGGCAAACTTACCCGGCTTTCACGAAAGCCCCGTATTCTCACGATACAATACTTCAACCGCAAACTATATGTCTAGAAGCAAAAACTGTCCAAGTTCAAATTATATATATATATAGTCTGAGTAGCCATCAACATCAGAATATCATCATTTCATTCGTGCCACTCATATTGTAATCCATCGGTCGCGCATTCCATAGCATCTCCCTCGATCCTCGTTCAAGCTCACTTTGAACCACCCTTCCGAGACTCCTTCAAATATCGTCAGATAGTTAAGAAAAGGGCCTGAGTTAATCAGATAGTCAAGTTCTACTCACTCTGGTTTCTCTGCCTTCTCTGGCTTCATCGAGTATCTGCCTCAGCATCTTCTCCATGCGACCCATGCGATCCTCGAAATCTCCCATCCTCGTGTCCACCTTCTTCTCGAGTCGGTCAAACCTGGCGTTCATCTCCTCCTCCAACCTTGCGACACCTGTATCCAGATCGTAGACTGCCGTCGCAATAACTGCGACCTGCTGCTCGGTGGATACATTCCCATCGTCGTCACAAATTCATTGCGCTTCATGTAATCCACCCGTGCTGTAACAACAGTGTCCACCGGCTGATTACTCTCCTCTTCGCAAGCATCAGGAATTGTTGACCTCAAGTCCACGTCAGGAATGGTTGACCTCAAGTCCACATCCTTCATTGAGTCAGTTACGTGCGTTATCGCTGCGTCGCTCTTAATCTCTTCGAGAAGCGAAGACAAACTAATATCCGACATATCTTCTGTATTATGTCACGTGTCAATATCACTGTGAACCAGTGTCCGTATCTCTTATCAATAAATAATTCCAACAAGGTATATCATTACCTTCTCTTGGGTTGTGTTGTTGCACATATTCTGTCTGGGTGAGCGTCCTTTCCGTTGCGCAACTGTCCTGTATTGGTGTGGGTGGTGTGTAGCGGGGATGGTTGACAGTGCCTTGCTACGGACAGGCGTACCCTTCGGCGGCCCAGACGCGGGAGCATCTCTTCCGTCACTGCGGCCGCTGGAAACACCAGCAGCAGGAGCTCTGGAAGAAGGTGGGGAAGGCAACGGGCTGGAAAGCGGGCAGGTGTCGGCAGGTACAGATATCTGAGCTGTTTTCCATGGAGATATGTGACAAGGCGGTGATGGACTTTCTGGCGGCCACGGACGTTGGGAAGTTCCCGCCTACGTGAGGCATGGAGCATGGAGGTCAGTGATGTCTATCATTTGCTTTTCTTTTGTCATGGAGGATGGTCATTCATTCACATTTCTTTTGTCAGCGGGGATGAAGGGTAGTAGGTGGGAGCTCCGCCATCTAACCGGCTCGCCCGGAGTCGGAGGTGTTAAGGGTCCTGTCATACTCTAGCTAGAGTAAATACAGTATGAATAAACAACAACAACATCGACAGGCGTACCCTTTTTAAACAATCCATACCCCTCCAAGTAGTGTAAACATTACCCGGCTTTGCAGCTTCCTAAAGGCCGTTTTGTTTGTTTTAATTATACTGTATTCACTCTATTTAGAGTATGACAGACCCCTAATCCCTGACGCCTCCGGGCAAGCTGGCTAGATGGCAAAGCTTCACAACTCCTACCCCTCTCACAAAAGAAAGCAAAAGCAAAAAGTAAAAAGATTAATGAGAACATAAGAAAAGAACCGAAAAGAGAGACCACCAAACCAAAGACCACCGAAGATCCTCACTCCTCCACTCGCTTGGGCGGGAACTTCCCGACGTCTGTAGCTGCCAGGAAGTCCAGAACAGCCTGGTCGCACTTTTCCATGAAAAACTGCTCAGAGAGTTGCGTCCTAAAGGGCGTTGGGGTGTCTGAGAGTACCACCAATCACCTCCAACTGTCCCAGACTCCGGTGCCAAGGTGGCCTACACTTCCTCGTTACAATAGGATGCTGCACGTTAGTTGGGCTGAAGTGTATGTGTGTTACTGTTACACCTAACAAGTTCGCAGCGGGGTCATGTACAATCACTCGCGGTTCTCCTGATTAAGATTGTTGAAATATTGAAGGGAGAACCGTGTGTATAGATTAAGATACTAAATGTAAAGAGAGAAAGAAGGAGAAAAGACTCAAACTTTATACAAGAGAGTAGTGTGCCTTGTGCCCTACGGCTTGCGGTCAGCTCCGTCATCGGTCAGGTCTATTTATGCAACAAAGATGTCATCGGCTATCACTCGTTTCGGATGTCAGAGCCAATGTTGCATAAATAGATCTGACCGATGACGGAGTTGACCATGACGGAGCTGACGATGATGGAGCTGACTGTAGGGCATCCGGTAGAGCACAAGGCACACTACTCTCTTGTATATAGTTCGAGTCTTTCTCCTTCTCTCTTTACACTTAGTATCTTAATCTACACACACGGTTCTCCCCTCAATATTTCAACAGCCAATCTTTTCGGATGGCTAGCAAATGAGCATCCACACGTCTGATAAGCAATGAAAGCTAGTAATCTTCTCGGTCTCTTCTGCTCCGAATTGCCGATAACAAACGGACAGCCAACAATCATCTGAATGGCATCGGCCAAGAAGTTAACGACTGTTGGAAGGCCTATGAATATGCGCCGATAACAGACGGACAGTCGAAGCTCTGGCCAGCGTGTGAAGCTCTAGCTAGCGGTGAAGGTTGTTCTTGTCAGTTCACGGAGAATGTCAGTCCGCGGAGTGACTAGGTAGTTCACGGAGTCCCACCTTCCGTGAATGAACCGGTCAATTCACGGATCCGTGAACTAACCAGTGCTAATTATGCTCAACCAATATTAACAGTTACTCCGATTGCAAAGTTATGTATACATGAAATATGTATAATTGATTGCTCTTTGAACTCCTGATCTCCAATTTCCCATATCTCTAATATTGATAGAATGGTTGTGCAAAAACATCGATTTTCGGCATTTTTGGGTGTGTTTTTAAAGCTGCTCTATAGATTTTAATGATATCGTAAATCAATGACCGCGAATTGAAAGAACGATATATTTTGCCTGTTCCATATATACATCTCTTGGTGATTGGACAAATACTCGCAGACTTAATTGGACCAAGCTTTTGTCATTTTTGTCAGTGCCGCCATGGCTCCATGAAGTGACTACTCACTCCGCGGACTGACATCCTCAGTGAACTGACTAGAACAAAGGTTATCTCTAACCAGCATAGAATTTGTGCACAGTATATCAATACTAGATTACTAGCCTAGCAGTCATTTAAATCCATTTGGAATATCTACAGTGTTGTGGTTGTTTAGAAATATAGCAGTGAAGAAAATTCGCAGAAAATACTCCACGCATGTAGCCAGTGTAGAGCGCCTGCAGATCTCAGCATGGATTTTTTTCGCCCTCCCATACAAATTTGTATGCGGAAACGGGCTTGCGTACTTCTCAGAACACAGGTTATTTTTCATTTTATCGCAAAACCGTACGAGTTGCATTCAGACTCTTTCAGACTTTCACCAGCTTTTCCTTTCGCGCAGCTACACTTTTCAGCACAAGAAATTGTGAAAGAGACGGTCGTTGAAGCTGGTTGCTGAAAGCGAAGGAAGGTCAGAAAGTGAGTAATTGGTGCCAGATCTGGCTTGGAATATGTTAACCCACAATGGGAAGCCAAGTGGAGGACTTAACTTGGGTAGAGAGGAGAGGCTGCAGGTATGGTGCTCGGTAGCAAGTGCATGGGAGGGAGGTGTCGGTAACTGCAGCCAGCTGCAGAGTGCGAGGGCCAGACAGAGTGCGAGTGTAACTGGTGCAAGACCTAGCTTGAGAGATGTTATTCCACGATTGCCGAAGCCGAGTGAAGGAGTTAAATGGGATATGCGAGGAGCTGGCTCATCATGTTAACTGACTGTTGACTGGCGATGCCAGGGGAGGAGATTAACTCTGGTAAAGCGGGATGTGACTATAAGGAAAGAGACAGAAGATGGATGAGAACTTGAGAGCTGCAGAGAGACCAGAGATGGACGAATGCTCTGGGAGCTTGGATTCGTATGCGAGAAACTAGGACTCGATTCAGTAAGTTGCATTCGTATTCTCGTCTAATCAGTTTGACAAGTCATACCTCCTAACAGGTCGAACTCAAATCAGAGGTGCAATTTCGGCCAACCAAGCCTTATAAGGCTTAGCCCATTAACTATCATACAGATTAGACGAGAATACGAATCCAACTTACCAAATCGAGTCCTAGTTTTTTGCATGTGAATCCGAACTCTCAGAACTCTGCTTTCTCTGCAGCTCTCAAGCTCTCATTCATCTCTCTCTTTCCTTCTGGTCCATCTACTCTCTCAACCTCGTCCTATCCTGCTTTTCTAGAGTTAAGTTCCCCCCCTGAGCATCACCAGTCATCAGGCGGTAAACATCATGAGCCACCTCTGATCCATCCACGCTCGATCAATCACTCTCACATACCGTGTGGTCCTCGTTCTGCAGCCGGCTTCAGAGACCGACTCCCCCTTTATCCAAGTTAAATTCTCCATTCGGCTTCGTCATCATGGGATAACTCTCTCAAGCCAGGTCTAGCACTAATTACACTCGCACTCAGTCTCAGGCATCCCAATAGTCCGTCCCGTCCGGGCAACGCGCTACCCGGGACGGGACTATAAATTTCGGGGCAACGAATGTTGGACCGTTTGAGACCAGGGCAAAATCTGTCAGGACGGACGGACTACAGGGCCCTGCAGTCTTGCTGCAAGGGTACAAACAGTTATAAAACTTCAGTTTGAGATGCGGAAATCATATCATCATAGACTAGACTTCCAGAGTGAGTAATCAATGCCATTATTCGCCTCTTCTCCCCCAATTGGGTACAAATATTTAGGCAAACTATGACAAGGTTCGAACGCACCGCCGGAAATACAGCTGGATATAAGCCCATTTCTAGTTCCACAACCAGGATATGTAGCCATCGGTCCCCTGTAGGTACCTGTAGGGGCCCTAGTCCAGTAGATCTCAGCCCCGGACGGACCAGGGCCTGGAATCATGCCCGGGCGGACGGCGATGTCGGGCCCCTGAAAGACTGTAGTCGCCCGGGACCGTTGGGATGCCTGCTCAGTCTGACCCTCGCTCTCTGCAACCAGCTGCAGCTACCGACTTCCCCCTCCCATGCACTTGCTGCCGAGCACCGTACGTTCAGCCGAGAGCACCATACGTGCAGTCGAGAGCACTGTACGTGCAGCCTCTCCTCTCTACCCAAGTTAACTCCTCCATTCGCTTCGCAATCGTTGGTTAACATCTTCCAAACCGGATTTCCTCCAATTACTCGCGTTCTATCCTGCCCTCGCTTTCAGCAACCAGCTTCAGCGACCGTCTCTCTCACAAATACTCAGGCTGGGCAGCCGCAATCCCGCTCGAAATCCATCTCGTCCATCACTCTTTAAGTTCGCTCCCAGCCCACTTGAGATCCATCTGGTCATCACTCTCTAAGCCCGCTGGAGATCCTTTTAGTCATCACTCTCCAAGCCCGCAGGAGATCCATCTTGTCCATCTCTCCGTTTCTTGTCTCCCCTTTTGCATTGTCCAACCGTGTGTATACTGTAGATAGATATCAATAGAAACTACAATTTGAAGTACCTATGTCCGCACACCAGTTCTACTCAAGCGCCCTGGTCGTTGCGCTCGAGCATTAGACCTGTTTTTCACGATGCAGAGGCCCCAGAATTATATACCAGTGCTCCCGCAGGCTCCGGAATCGTGTACCGGCGCTCCTGGAGGGTCCTGAACCTTGCACCGGCGATTCTGGACGGTCCAGAACCTTACACAGGCGCTCCCGGAGGCTCCAGAACCTTACACCGGCGCTCCCGGAGGCTTCAGAACCTAACACTGGCACATCCGGAGCAAGAATTCCATTTTGCTGATGTAGAGACAACACATAGTATAACACGAGTTTTTACAAGTAGGATTAGACCTACGAACTTAGAGCTTTCCACTATGGTAGCTATAGTAATTGCTGTACGAGTCTCTTGTGTAGTCATTGGAGTTGACATATCCGAACATTGCCCAATGCTTAACCTGGGTTTTCCAAATTACCTTCAAACCATCTTACCTATTGTACCTCCCAAATTCGCCTATGTATACAGGCCCTCCCAAGTACACTCTATCAGTATTAGTGTGCAACAGGTTTTCCCAAAATACTTCCAACAAATCTTCGGTATGTCTATCTCGCTCATCTGCAATTAAGTTACCCGTGCATGGTCTCCGCCAATTGTCAAACTTATACCTACTATTTTTGAAGCTAAAGTATATCTCTAAAAAATGCCATATACACCTAATTATGTTCTCCCTAATTCCACTTTCAACAAATTACCATTCTACCTCAATGCCACACATACATCCTCTAATGAAAGAATACTAAATCTTGACGGCTCATCTTGTAAATAGTCATTCTCATGTCCAAATTTCCATAGCTCTTTCTTGTGCCAGTTTATTTGCTGCCGAACCTCATCTACATGCTGGTGAACTACAGTCGTCCAATTGTATCTCTTTTCCGCTTTCTGGTCTTTGGGATCTTTCAAGATGAAGTGGTGGGTTGTTGTTCGAGGAAACGTCCAGGTATACTTTAAAAATACTGTCGTAAATCGTTGCTTCCAGCTGTCTGCAATTATTTGCCCGACACTTTCCTTCAAAACACCATAACAGTACTGAAACAACTGCCGAAATGGACGCTGATCCGCCCACTCTCCCCTTTGCACCTCATCATCAAAACCCCAGATAAGTGCTACCTGGTTTAAAACACATTTTTGTGATTTGGTTCGAGGTTCAATGATCTTCCACTGAAACTTGATGGGATCCGCTCGTTCGCGAAGGTTTTTATGACATAAAGAAATGTTGCCTTTGAGACATTCGGCCCGATCTTCCTGAGAGTCGAATACCATGTCATTCTGGAAAAAGTCCCATACGTAGGCACGGTACATCATTATGCACTGCATATTCATATATTGTCTTGCTAGTAAGATTCCGTTGCGCGAGGAAGTCTTCTGGAGCGGTGACCGTAAACTATCAAGTGCAAGATATACTTCTCTTGCACTCTTGACTTGTGGCCACCGTGCAGTGAACGATTGAAATAGAGCATTGTTGTTGAAAAGCATCCGTTCTGAGGTCGATGGTGTAAATGTCCATGTATTCCAATCAATGCGGCCTTCTCCGAACCATCCATAATTCGCTACCTTCATCATTCCTTCAAAGTCCATGCCCAGTTTCTCCTTTTCTTCACCATTGGATTTGACAGTTATTTTTTTCCTCCACAAGCCTGCTTCTCTCTGGAGAGGAGATGCTCGGTAACACCATTTCGCGGATCTGATTAGCATGACCATTATCTTCGTGGTTTCCCAGCCAATTTCCTGCCCTTCTGATTTGGCTACTAGGTATTCCAATGGTAATAAAAACCGAACCAGATTGAAGCGTAGGAAGTCAAGTACAGACATGGTCGATATCGTGAACCAGGGGCTAACAGCAGGATAGTCCTTTAGTTTTGTACATTTCGCATACCACTGCGGCTTCTGTAGCTCTTGTGTTATCCTTTCTAACAATTCTACAGTTACCCGATGCTCCTCACGTACTCCAAAGCTTTTCCATGTGCTGTCGGCTAGTCCCTGTAGAGTTCTATCTCGAGAAGCAAGGTATGCACGGTGCACCTGCTCGGGGTTGACTACTGTCGCTCCGCCTGCGAGTTGAAAGGCTTTGGTGAGGCGGGGATCAATAGCGATTGCTTCTATGCCATCATTCATGAAAGGGTATATTTTGCCTGCATCAAATATCTCCTTTGTCGAGGTGTAATACTGCGAGTATGCCAGTCCAGCTAGACGCATTGCGTTTCTACCTGTTGGAACAATCGTCATATTGCTCGATTCAGAAGTCAGAGCCCAAGGGTAGTGAGCACATTGAATCCCTCCTTTCTCCAATTTGATAACATTGCGGATTCTGGCTTTGTAGGATCTCAAACAACAATCTCGCCAGAGTAGGGTATGTGGCTTGTCGGCATGGTGACTGTTTCCCTCAATTGGCTGGTTGGGAATTCCCATTGCCGGGTGAACCACCTCCTTTCCAAAGTCGATCCAGGTAGTTTCCTTCTCAAGATATCGCAAGTCGAGTGTGTGTTTAAGACAGTGAAGAAAGTTTGAAAAACAATCGAGAGGTGTGGCTTTCTTGAATCGGGTTTTGAGGTTCTTACCGCACAGAAAGAGAACTATATTTCCGAAGTCGTGAAAGCCAGGATCTCCAACATGATCCATGATATAGTCCCACACATTACCAAGGTATTCGGAAGGTAGATGATGAATAAAGTTGGTCTCTTTTGACATCTTCCGACTTTTCAATCCCTCTGCTGATGGTGCCTGTCCGTTCATTTTTGCATGTGCATAACTGGATGGTATGTGTTGGGCATAATGCGAGTCTGTTTGACTGGCCAATGCCGGTAAGAGAAGATGGTCAAAGAAGCGCGTCAATTGTTGCTGTGTAGGGAAGTTGGAAGGTCTAGTTTCATCGTATAAACCGGGTAGAAAGACAAAAAGTTCAAGATGCACCAATCCAGGTATTATCCCAAGTCTGAAGTGGGGAACCTTATCAAGTCTAACAGTGACTGGTTTCTGCCCGGGGATCTGGTTAATATGGATTTTAATATGGAGGTCGTTCTGTATATTGTGTATATATTGAGGTGACATATTAAACTCGATACCATGGTTGGCGACCTGCAGGGATGTTGGCATGGCCATTATACTATCAATATCGAAAGTAGTTGATATCGTAAATTGATTGTCCCACAGATGTGGGGTACAGTCGCGTTGAAGAAGCTGGTAAGCTTGACTTAGAGGTAGCGACAGCTCAGGCGGACAATCAAAGTTTTGGCCGGAGATACCAATCCCCCGTCCGAGAAGTCGCCAAACCTCGGGAGACATATCTGGGAGCTGGTCAACCCCAGTCCATTTGCCAGTTGTAAATATCTCTTTAAAGTCTCTATCCACAGCCTCTTCCGTAATGCCGACTAGATCCTCAATTGTACAGATGCCACGATCTGGGAGAATATCTTCTTCACGCTTCTCTCGCAGATGCAGAGTCTTCTCCCGGTGATCATCCTCTGAGCACCCTTGGAATTCAAATAAATTTCTAACTAGAAATTGTGAAGTAACTCTGAGAGCTTCCGCCTTGGTATGTTCTTCGGGTTCATTAACATCCGCACCATCTAGTCCAGAATACATTTCCTGATCCTCAATGTTATTGTCCAGAATACCGTCAATATCAATAGCCAATGAACTAGTAATCTGTATTTGTTGATCATTTTGGCCGATAAATCTTGGAAAACTGCCTAATGAATTTAAGTAAAAAGTTTTAATATTCTCATAACAGCATGAAGGGAAAATTACTGTTGTTATTTGGGAGCCTGGAAGATGTTCGTTGCAATATGTTTTCTTCACTATCCTCATCTAACTCTATATTTCCTCCAATCCATAGAATATCTTCATCTCCCTGCTCGCTTTGGTCATTATCCATGTCATTTTCCACATCCGTTGACGAGTTCGAGCCTAAAAATCGACCTGATCGACCCGATTTTGCTGTGCTACCATCCATGTCCAGTATTAGATTATTCGCAGTAAAGGCAGAAAGTGTCGATTTGAGAGTATATGCAGGTGCCTGCAATGCCATGTTATTTATCCGAATCGATGCAGGTTGATTTTGACTTGGAACGACCGCTTGTGATATAACAGAAGGCAAAATCTGCTGCGGTGAAGCGGGTAGTGGCTGTTTCAGTGTTGTTGAGCTTTCAGAAATTGTTTCTGAAGCTGATCGGGTGCTTGATTGCGATCTAGATCGTGCTCGTTTTTTGTATTCTCTCTGCTGATGTCTGAGTGCCTCCTTTGCAGCAGCGGTAGTCGCATATTTGCGAGGTCTTCCAGCTCGTTGTCTGGATGGTTGACGATCGGACTCCATTGGGATTTGCAACAATAGATAGATATGAGTTTGGCAAATTCAAAAGTCAATATAATGAAATAGTTGTTGATAATCAATCGATTGGATATTTAATATAGTGAAGATAGAAGTTACGGAAAAGATTAAAAAGGGGCTGGAAAGTATCAATAGTTCAGATTACTATACAGATTCCAACCGGTAATACAAATATGGACTAGATTTCATCTGAGACACGTTTAGAAGAGGTTATCCACGGGAAGATGTAAAACCTTCCATAGCTACAAATTTATCAGAACATGGTCTCCAAGGGTTCTTCTTGGTGAATCATCAAGTGTCTTCCAAATGCATCTCCTGCTACTTGCCCCAGTAGAGTCCCGTAGAGTTCTGTCAGGCAATATCCCGGGAGTGCACTTCGAGATTGCGCTTGAGTCTATACACATGAAAATTAACATGAGTGTTGACCTTGAGGTTTTTCCCAAGTAGGTAGAAGAAGGAGAATACTTGGGAGGCTGCAATTAGAAGCGGTATAGGGACATAGGTACTTGAAATTGTAGTTTCTATTGATATCTATCTGCAGTATATACCCAGTTAGAAGAATACAAAAGGGAGACAAGAGACGCAGAGATAACAAGATGGATCTCCAGCGGACTAGAAATGAGATGGACACCAACGGGCTTGGAGAGAGATTAACAAGATGGATCTCCAGCGGGCTTGGAGAGTGATGACGAGATTAACGCTAAGGTTCTGGGGCCTCCGGGAGCGCTGGTATATGATTCTAGAGCCTCTGCATCGTGAAAAACTGGTATGGGGAATAGGTACTTGAAATTGTAGTTTCTATTGATATCTATCTATCTACAATATATACACAGTTGGACGAATACAAAAGGGGAGACTTTGAGACAGAGAGATGGCAAGATAGATTGCTAGCGGGGTTGGAAGATGGTTCTCCAGCGGGCTTTAAGAGAAATGGAGATAGCTCTGGAGCGAGCTTAATGAGAGATGGACAAGATGGATTGAGGCTGCCGAGCATGAGTAATTGTGAGAGAGACGGTCGCTGAAGCTGGTTGCTGAAAGCGAGGGCAGGGCACAACGCGAGTAATTGCTGCGAG
>WHVE01000995.1:0-38920 GCA_015178995.1 Trichophaea hybrida
AATCTGGAGGCAAAAATTTCCAATCTACTCCCAGCAATCTACAGAACAAAATATTATATTTAGAACAATATATAATATCTTATATATCTGCAAATATGGAAGAATTTAAGTTGTACCCAGCTGACTTACACAAATAGTTGACTATAATTGAGATTAAAGGAAAATATATCTGATGCATTTTGACTGGATATTACCACAGGCAAGAACTGGTGTGAATGGTGGAAGTAAGAGATACATGGGGAGTGATATCCTACAATTTTATCAGCAAAATGTAAAATACTCCTGGAGTATTAGTGTGATTTCGAGGAGGCTCCCGGAGCATGAAAATGTATTCCGGGAGCCTCTGGGAGAAATGGCATAGTTTGAGACCCTCCTGGAGACTCCCAGAGTATGGGAAGGTACTCTGGGAGCATCTGGAAGCAATTGACGTAGTTTCAGACCCGTTTGGAGCTTTCACCAATCCTCCGGGAGACTTCCGGAGCATGGGAAGGTACACCGACAGCCTCCAGGAGAAATGGACATAGTTTCGGACCCTTCCAGAGTTCACACAAATCCTCCCGGAGACACCCTGAGTATTGGCAGGTTACTCTGTAAACATCCAGAAGAAAAGGGCCAAAATTCGAACTATTTTTGAGCTTTTCACAAAACCTCCCAGTGCACCACAAACCTATGCCAATTCCTACCTCATTAGCACTCATCAAAATTTCCGGCGCAGCTGAAAAGTTGTTCAACTCTCCTAGATTGCGGTGCACCTTATTTTTTTTTGGACCAATGGGCTTTTACACTGTCCAACCAGCATTCAGATTGGTAAACTATATAAATGCCCTATCACTCTACAAATTGTTATTGCAACTCATCCCCCACCTCACAAAACACCCAACCAACCCAAACTCCGGTTAGAGGTGCACCGAAAGCAACCTTGTAACTCTCAATATTCAGTCCAACACGAATCCAGGTCCACCTGGTCGTTCAATAACCATATGCTTGTATCATCTCCATGGTTACTACCACTGCCTGGTACTTCTTCATTCGCTCTGATCAAATGTGCAGACCCAACAATTGCTCCCACTAGAACGATGTGCATTGTATTAGTCAATTTTACCACTCGAATGGAGCTATCAATCTTGTCACCCCAGCCCCTTCCGTTGTGAGATTTTGTTGGAATCGCCATCCTATACGCTTGAGATCAAGGATGTAATTCCCATTTCCGTCTCCTTTTACATTGTTTGGACAATGTTGGTAGTATTTTTCCTTCAGGTAGGTGTTCTCAAAACTGTAGAATCCTGTTTGGTTGCGTGCAGGTGAAATATAAGATCGGAAACGATGGAACTCAGCCTTGAACATATTTGTCAAGGTGATTATGCTTAATCTCTGCATGTTGAACCCACACAGTATGTGCTTTAGGAATCATTCCCTTATTCGCATTAGTATATTCCACCTTACAGTCAAGCTCTATTAGTACGATGGTTGCTGGAGAGTAGAACAGTTGGCAATAATAGAATGGACCATTGTGTAGTTTCATTCGAACTTCGTCCATTAGTGTTTTAAGATTGTAACCCAATACAAGCCCTGTAGTTTCAGTTCCCCAATCTTATTCAATTTGAGCCTGAAATAGCGTTCCAAGATTTGGAATTTCAAAATCGCCAGCTCTATCTGTTAAAGATGTTAGTTTGACACTCCTACACTCCCCACGGAAGTGTGTTTCTCTCCAGTTATACATATTTGGCTGTACTGGGCAAAATATTGGCTCAGGCTGTCTTTTTTCGCGGCGTTGTTGGTGGGCTTGCCTTGTATTTCGTCGTTTGTCTACCGCTGATAAGTAATTGAAAGACTAGTTTTAAAAAAGCTGGACTGGCCAATAAATATATTAATATGAAAGCTACTCTCAAATGATTTCTCACCTTAGCCGAATCAACATCATACCAGCCATGAAGTGCAAGGTAACGTAGAGTTTTCTCCATATAGTCTAGCCCACTGCTGTGGTCATTGTATTTGAGAATTTGTTGAGTAAAATTCACTTCAATGCTGGAGCAGTAGCCATCTTTCATGTTGGAAATATGTAACAATTCTGAGATATGGGTTGTGAAATTGTTTCCTGAACCCATTCACCGAATTAACTCCGATATATAGCTGACCAGATCTATCTTGGGGTAACCAAAGTGGACTATCTGATGTTCAAGGGCTTTTCGGACTTCATGAATGCCTTATTGCTCCCACAAAGTTTCAAATTCAGTCATTCGCCTAGATAATGTTCTTTTGAAAAGATGCTGTTGTGCCACAGCGATTCCGTAAATCTCTCTTTCTAGATTGTTGCTGGTAATTGAATCTCTGTCATCAATTCCAGTGTGATCCAGACGCGCTTGAAATTATTTGCAGGTGGCAGCATTAATTTTGTGGGCGCTATATACTTCTGCCTCTACTGCAACTCGGATCTTCACAATCTTTTGCTCACGCATTCTTACAGATTCTTGTTTCAGCTCATTCATGACTTTGGCTTCTGCAGTCTTTGACATGGTGTGTTTTCGGAAAACACCTTTCAACCTGTTGAATCATTTGAGCACATCCTCAAGTGGAGTCAGGGATGGATCAGAGTGGCTTCGTTGGCTTACAAGTAGGAAGAATTTGCATAATGCCCGCAGAGTTCCCATTACTTCTTTATCGGATGAAATCTCATCAGGATTCATTTCGCCCTCCAGGGTACCAGCCAATACTGGCGCACAGTTAACTGCCAATGTTCTAACCATTCCCCTGATCTCTTTCCCCTGCCATGTCCCACTCTGTAATGAATCAAAGGTCTTTTGAAATGGTTTGAGTCCGGGACACGGTGGTACTGATGTGAAATGCTTATCACATCGGTCTTTGAGATTTTGTGCTTTAAAGTATTTGGGACGCCAGTCAAAACCTTCCTGTACCAATCCTAGGAGTTATGATGTAATTTATCAGATTGTGATAGACGGTACACATCGCAGAGAGGGTATTGCCAGAACTGGTTAGGGAATGAATGTACTTCAGATGCTATTAGTTCATCGATTTGTTCATGATCGAGAAGTTCTCTGTAAGCTTCTTGATTCTTTGGATTGATGATTGTTTGTTGACCTGAATGTCCCATGGGGCACCTGTATGTATATGACAAATAGGACATGAACTGTATGAAACTCGAGCAATCATCACATGTTGTGAATAGTCACCAACCCATGCAGCCACCAATAGCAAGCGCCTTCTTCGAAAACCGTTGGCACGATGCCATTCCAAGCCCGGTCTACCAATATCAAGTTCTTGGAGTGCTGACAGAATTGTGTGGATTGTATTGTGCCAGGCATCATCGGTGTTTTTGGAACATTTTAGAGGACATGGTATGAACCCGATGAGGATCCAGGCATGCTTCTTGGGGCTCCGGTGGACATCTTTTCGTATATTACCGATGGTCATATATAAGGGCCAGGTCCGTTTATGACCTGACTCATCGGCAAAATGCAAGATCACCCCAGAGCATTTGTACTAACTCCAGCGGGGTCACGGAGGCTTCTGGACACTTCCGTACACTCCCAGACACTTCCGGATGATCAAATTGCACTCCAGGAGTGACAGGGGGAAATGGTGAAGTTTTCAAACCGTCTTGGAGCTCTCAGCCAATCTCCAGGAGGCCCCCGGAGCTTGGCCAGGTACTCCAGATGCATCCTGGAGATATTTCAGTAGTTTCGGACCTTTGTGGAGCTCTAGCCAAGTTGTTTCAAAAGCTTGACAGTTATGATCTCTATTTCACAAGGTGTCAGTGCACCTGACCTGAGTTTCAGAAGTCTGAAAACTATGGCTAGCATACTCAACACATCCGAGATAGTGTGATTATTGTGGCTGCTGAGATCCCTGGTGCACTGGACATGCTTGGCACTCCTGAGTATCTGAAAACTTATGACATCCTTGGGGCTCCTAAGAGGTCCGGGTCTCCTGAGGTGCTCCAAACTTATGAGATCCCCGGCTTTTCTGACATTCCTGGTGCTCCTGGAATCCCCAGTGCTCCTGAGATGCTGAATACTCCTTGGATCCGAGGTGCTCCTGAGATGCTCAATGCGCCTGAGATTCCAGGGTCTCCTGCAATGCTCAACGCTCCTGAGATACTCAATGTTCCTGAGATCCCAGGTGCTCCTTGATGTTCAACTGTTGTGAAATCCCAGGTACTCCTGCAATGCTCTGTGCTCCTGAAATGCTCAGCCCTCAGTGGGGCTCCCAAATCCACATTTGCAGAGGCTTTTGATAAGGGTGAAATCTTGATTCTATTGATATCGACAATATATACAGTGTTGGACGAAAACAAGGGAGATGAGAAACAACTTTCAAGCGGGCTTGAAGAGAGATGATATGACGATAGGCAAGCTGACATCGAGAAGCCAAGTGGAGAACTTGACTTGGATAGGGAGAAGTGGGGCACGTACGGTGCCTGGCAGCAAGTGCATGAGCGGGAGACAACAGGGTGTGTTAGTAGCTGCAGCTGGCTGCACAGAGTGAGGGCCAGGTAGAGTGCATGTGTAATCGATGCATGGAGAGAGAGTTGGTTGGTGCAGCTGGCTGCAGAGAGCGAGGGCCAGGTGGAGTGGGAGTCTAATCGATGCATGAAGGGAGAATTGGTAGGTGCGGCTTGCTGCACAGAGCAAGGGCCAGGTGGAGTGCGAGTGTGATTGATACATGAAGGGAGTGTTGGTAGGTTCAGCTGGCTGCGCAGAGCGAGGGCCAGATAGAGTGCGAGTGTAATGGATGCGAGAAGGGAGAGTTAGTAGGTGCAGCTGGCTGCAGAGAGCAAGGGCCAGGTGGAGTGCGAGTGTAATTGATGCACGAAGGGAGATTTGATAGGTGTAGCTGGCTGCAGAGAGCGAGGGTCAGACGGAGTGCCAGTGTAGACGGAGTGCCAGTGTAGATGGAGTGCCAGTGTAATTGATTTAAGACCTGGCTTGTGAGATGTTATCCCACAATCACAAAGCTGAGAACAGAAGGTAACATGGATACAGTGCACTCTGTCTCTGCAGTGGGCTTCAGAGGCAATCAATACCCAATATGAAAATGTGATCGATTGAGTGAGTGCAGATGTGAGCTGGGTTGACTGGCAATCCGCAGAGAACGCGATTAATTCTGGTATTGCAGGATGTGACTGGAAGGAACAATGGAGATGATGGATGAGAGCTGGGGAGCTGCAAGAGAGACCAGAGATAGAAGAAAGCTCTGGGAGCTTGGATTCATATGTGGAAAACCAGGTCTTGAAACTGGTAGATTGTATCCATCAACTCATATAATCCACTTGCTGTGTCCTCTAACCACAACTCACAGGTCGAATGCAAATCAGAGGTGCAATTTCAGCCAACCAAGCCTCATAAAGCTTACTCTATTGACTATTAAACAGATTAGACGAGAATACGAATGCAACTTACCGAATCATATCCTAGTTTTTCGCAATCCAACCCACACTCTCAGGTTTATCTCTGTCTCTCTGCAACTCTTAATCTGTCATTCATCATCTCTCTCTTTCCTTCTTGTCCTCTTTTTCAACCTCATCTCATCGAGGTTTTCTAGAGTTGGGTTCCCCTCCTGAGTATCACCAGTTATCAGGTGGTTAACATCATAAGCCAGCGGTTATCTGCCCTTGTTCGATCAATCACTCTTGTACACCATGGAACTCACATCTGTAGCCAGCCTCAGGAACCAACTCCTCTCCTAGCAATGTTATGTCCTCCACTTGGCTTTGTGATCATGGGATATCATCTCTCATGCCACCGACCTTGTACCAATCACACTTGCTCTCCTGGCCTCGCTCTTCTGGGCTTGTTATCTCCAGGCAACTGCATCTACCTACTCCCTTCTTTCCATCCAAGCATCGTATGTACGGTCGAACACTGTGCGTACAGCCTCTGCTCTCAACCCAAGTCAAGTTCTCCGATTGGCTGCGTGATTGTTTGATAATATCTCCCAAGCCAGATCTCACACCAATTATTCGCATTGTGTCTTGCCCTCACTTGCAGTCATGGCTTCAGAGACCATCTCTCACACAATCACATGTGCTCGGCCATCTCAATCCCGCTCAATATCCATCCTGTCCATCTCTCTTTGAATACCATCCAAGCCCACATGTGATCCATCATGTCCATCTCACTCCAATTTTACAGGTAATCCGTGTTGTCAATCTCTCCAAGCTCGCTGGAAATCTATCTCGTCATATCAATCCCAGCCCACTAGTGATCTATATTGTCATCTCTCTCCCAGCCAGCTGGAGATGCATTCTCTCTCACCAAGCCCCTCATATATCCCCCTGGGTATCAGTCCAAGTGTGTTTATAGTGTAGATAGTTGGATATCAATAGAAACTACAACTTTAAGCACTTATGTTTCAATACTAGTGCCATTCTAGCATGTTGGTGGTTGCGCTCGAGGACGACCATATTTTTCATGAACTGCAGAATCATATACCAGTGCACCCGGAGGCACCCGCAGGCTCTGCAGAGTGCGTCATTCACAATCAAACTCTGCAACCACTGGAGGGTCCTGGGGCTTCCAGGACCACACGATTAACTTTGCTGATGATAATTTGTCAGATGTGTTGTATCTGACGCAAAAATAACTGGTACAAACATGGCACCCTGAGATAGGTACTCCTGAGTATCCCACCACCAATCGCCAGTGTTCATCTCACTGTAAATGTGATGCCCCTCAGAATCTGCTAGTCACAGCGGTTCAAAATCCAATTATGTGGCAATTGGCATATGAGCCAAAAGAAATGTGATACATGTGAATATATCTCGATAATACAATGTGCCAATGTTTGTGAATAGTCTTCAGCCAACTCTCTGCACCTGAACCGAAGTCAATAGATTCCAGAGTGTTCAGAACTCAGCAGCTGATTGAAAAGACTCGATACGGAAGTTGTCAAGTCCATGTTTCAGGTGCGGGTCGATCCACGTTTTGGAGTTCTGACACAAGGATTGAGCTTGCTGACAGTACATGTACAATCGAATGAATGCCATGGGTTCCATTGATCGAGTTATATATGATGTTTTTTGTATATCCCAGTAGCAAACCGTATGCCTGACCCCAGCCGCCTCCACTCCCACAACATCACTGTGATATTTAGTTTTCATTGGGTCAGGCATACATGTTGGATCTGGCTTCTGAGGGTCTATAGATTCTATTGCAGGAATCTTCACGTGGTGGCACGCCTGGTATAGAGTCTACCGGCTCACCTTTAGTATATATATCCTGGGAATTCAGGTACCTACTGACATTGAACCTAGCTGGTGGGACGGTTCCAGCCAACTGGAGGTATAGTTCGGTCGGCAAAAGGCCTTCAGCCAGGGTAATGGGGTGAAACTTCTTGTAGTGAGCTTCTAATCTGTCTGGTGGGGTAATTTCTTGTTGCAGATTAAAACAAGTAATGCGATTTCGCCTCGATCGACCATGTAGTAGAATAGATGGTGGTGGTGATTTTTCGGGGGGTTCATACATGGGCACAAGAGTTTCTCTCCCAGAATTCTTTGTAAGACTGGTCCAATTTGCATTAGCGCATTAATTTCAGCCACACCACCACGACGAAGTGCACGGCTAGAAGTGCACCACTTGAGTGCAGGGTATCAACCTCAACTTCTTTTCATTTTCTCATCACTGTTTCTTTCTAGAATCACACTACGAGCGGCTTTCCCACCAGCATGCTGTATAATTACCCTCCACCTTACTAGGCTTTTGTACATATGCATATCTCTCGTTCTGGCCCATATATAACAAACTTATCGTATAAACTATGTATGCTACGTCACCGGAGCACCTCCAACAACCACCCGATAACGCTTGGGCCTCGAATATCATACAATATGGAGTAAGAATCATACCTTGCTGCTCACCATCATCAAGTTGATTGGTTCTTAGGATGTCTACCTTTCACCTGATCCCGTATTTTCGCCCATTTCGTGGGTACCGTGATACTATTCTTGTGTGTAATGTTTGTATAAGGTATGCCATGGTAGAAATCATTGTAATTATTGCATACACGGACCTCCAACAGGAAGCCGAGTGGTCATACTCATACAAATATGAGTGAGATCTCATCACCACCACTGTCGCCATGCTGTCGCTGGCTTTTCCACTTTCTGCTTGTTCTTTATACCAACAATGCGAAGGATACCCCCTTGTGTTGTCAATGAACAAAGAATGGTGTACCTTTGTTTTTTTCAGAACCCTATGGAACAAGGAATGGCATGAACTCGAAATGTGAGAGATATAATAAGCCCTTTCTTTCCGCTGCTTCCTGTCATTTGCTAATTGCATAAAGTATTCAGAGAGCCTTGAGAATATCATTCCAATTTTTATATCTGTGTTCCGAAATCTTTTTGTACAATGTCATCTTCAGGATCACCACCACAACATAGAGGAGGATGGAGATCGACAGCAGGATGTTCAAAAATTCAACAATTATCCTGCAACAACAGCAAACGTACAGTTACCCTACGGACCAGAATCAAGGATCGCAGTATGCGATCACCCCCAATTACAGCATCAATCCGACCATGGGTCAGGCTCCGGACGGCAGTAACAACTCATCGAACTCATGGCCTAACCCGCAATATCATCCTCAAGAGCACCAACAGCAATTTCAAGGTGCGCCTCAGTATTCCCAACAGCAGAACCCAAGGCGGCCACCCTTCCAACCTCCCAGCCAAAACCCAAGGTGCGCGCAGTACTTTTTTTTCAGCGAACTCCCAAGGTGCCCCGCCATACACCCAACAGCAAACTCTCAAGGCGCACCCGTACCCCCAACAGCAGAACTCTCAAGGCACGCCACTGTTCCTTCCTCCCCAGCCACACACAAGGCACGCGCCTTACCCTCAACAGCAGAACTCCAAGGCCCGCCACTTTTCATTCATCCCCAGCCAAACACCGAAGGCGCGCCGCAGTACGTTCATCCCCAGCCTAACTCCCAGCAAACCCGGGGCACTCAGCAGTATCCTCATCCCCAGCTGAACTCCCAGCAACCTCAAGGCTCGCCAAATCCTCCTCATCGGCAGCCTGGATACAAGCATCACACCAAGGACCCTTATACAAGCTCAACTTATCCTCAACCAGAGAAGACTCTTGGGCCGCAACTCATCAATCAGCCAATAACTCCTCCGCCACGATGGGATCGTCAGCGAAACTCCGGCGCGCCTACTCCTCCTCAACACATGCCCAAATCGCACTCCGCCGCCATTGGAAAGGCTTTCACCTGAACCACAACCTCCACGGAACACCCCTAGAAAGCCGATTCCCCTACCACCGAAGCGGTTTGTAACGCCTCCCCGGTTCAGAAAACTGATATGGAAAAGCTCGCTGTGCTGCCACCCCTTCCCGAAATTTCGTTCGATGAGTTTGAAAATACTGGGGATGTTTTTGGGACGACTGAGGAATTTCCGTCCATGATGGCACCAGGCCACCCAGTTTTAGAACCGCAGATTTCACGGACAAAAACCTTGCCACTCGAATGGGTCAGACATCCACCGCATTCAACAAATGGAAAAAATCATTCGTCGCCGGTTTTGTCGAAAAAAAGCACAAAGAAATTATTCCCGGCTCGAACAGACTAAAACTGCAACGCCATGGAATACTGCACTGGGAGGCAGCTGTGGCCGACTTTATTGAGATTTATGATCAATGGATGCCATTGGCCCATTTCGATAATTCTGAGTGGACAAGACATCAGTGGGTATGTTTTTGAAAAAGGTCACAAATGAGATCAGGGAAAAAAGGGTCAGGAATAAAAACAAAAAGAGATCGGCGACGAATGATGAACAAGCGCCCAGTGAAAAAGGCCAAGGTGAATCTCCCTATACTGGAGAACTCAAGCTTTACGGTAATGGTTAGTTGCATATCTCCGGATGACAGCACAACCGTCCAGAGGGAATTCTCAGCGTCATATACCGATGTCAAGCTTTGGGAGGAGCTCCTGACATTTATATCGAACAGCGGCGGTCCGAAAGTGTCTGAAAAACCTTTCACTTTGACAGCACAGTTCAAGTGCACGTTGAGTGATGACGTTTTGGATGATGAATATATGGGAAAGTACAAGAATGGACAGGTTATCCGGGCCGCGCTGTTTGATCAAATTTCTATAATGCATCACTTTCAAATGCCTTTCAGCTCAAAAATGATGTGAAGGTTTTCCTGATCGAGTTGCACATGGCAGGGGAAGGTTCAGAGCATGTGATTGGTTTGGTAATTACCGTTAATCCCAACAAAGTCCAAAGAGCCGCTAATAATTTTCAACTAGAACAATTCCAGTGCAGAGATAAGAATATCGAGAACGATGCTGAGGGAGATAAAGAGCAATCTGTAAGTGGATTACAATCTGTTAGTGGATTAGAGTGAATAAAACCGAAATCCATTTCAATTTTATATAAATTATGCATCCACTTGCCAATGTGATCCTAACCGAATGTGTGCATTTTGTCAGGTGCCCGGCGCGAGTCTGAGCCCATCGGAACAACTGACTACAGAGGTCATCCAAGAAATAATGAGAGAAGACGAACCCGAGACCAGAGAGGCCAGGAGCAGATCTCTCTTTGATGAAGTATCAAATGATGACATATCAGGATGGAGTACGTACTGAACACAATCAACAATGCATTCGAGCATGAGTGTTTAGAGGAAGCTCTGAAGCTTCTGGGTGCATTCCCGGTGCGCCAGTCAAAGACCGATAGAGTTCCTGGCCATAAATATACCATCCCGGCCTGGGTAAAATTTCTGGCGCATCAAATCTGGGCCATCTGGTTCATCGTCAGAAGATGGGTTTGGGATGCTGACATGCCTGGCGCGCTCCTGGCAGATGAGATGGGCCTCGGAAAGACCCATACGTCACTTGCTGCAGCCATGTTTTGCAAATTGCAGACTGAGAAGTTGTTTTTGGTCAGCCTTTGTCGATTCTTTGGGGTCAAACTCTGGATGAATGGATTAATCAAGCGCAGAATGATATCCAGCAGTCCCACCAGAGGAACGGGGTTGGTACCCATTAACAAGAAGAATCGGTACCGCGCCAGCTGTTGAGATTAGAAAAACACGCCCTTGGTGATCCATGCCTGGTATCGGCCCACAAACCAATCTTAATTGTCACCCTTTGGAATTTTTGAAACGTTTAAAAGTGTTATAAAAGACATGTCCTACAATACGGATTTCACTATAATCAATCTGTTGGACGAAATCATTACAACCTTACAAATGAAATCTGAACGCCTCTGCCGATGAGCCGGAATGAAGGTGGAACATCCATCCCATATCATAAGATACTGTAATGGCATGAGCAACACCTAATGGTAAGATGCAACTCACCAAGTGTGCTTGGAGCTTTGTGATGTTTGACAAATGACACCGGTACAAAGAACTAGTGTTGGCAATGAACCACAGGGGTTTGTGAGAACTGACAATCTGGTTTGATTTGTTTGAACTGTTTGAACCGAATCCATGCCAAGATTTTGCTCAAACCCCACCACATTCGCCATCAAATTTCAAACAAAATTAAATATGCCAGTTCTTGTCCGATTGACTTGAATTGTTTTTTATCTTGTAGGTAACTTCATGCGCTAAAAGATAAAACAAATTCGAGCCAATCGGACATGAACTCAGTTAAGTCTTTTCATTCGAAATTCAATGGTTTGCGAACCGCTTTGTGACAAACTGGCGGAAATTGCCAATTCTCGGATAAAACTCAAATCGAATCCCTGTTCGGTTCGTGGCCAAATCTACAAAGGATGTGATTCCCAGGGATGCAGTGTTGCTGTACAGGGTAAGATCAGATTGAAACTGCAGGTGACAGCGATAACAGCGTACAACATGTTCAATGACTGGATCATTCAGACACAATGGCTGCTCTCTGGTGCGCCGATTCGACTGGAAGAGAAAACATCAATGGAGCCGCATGGTGTAGAAGCACTTTATGTTGCCATTCAGAGTTTGATACAAGGCATCAGGTCTGATGACGATAAGGCTCAACAGGCTGTATCCGAGCCAATTATGAGGATAGGCAAACCATGGACTATCTAGAGGTGGTCAGAATTGAAACTAGCCGATGGAGAACCATTGGAAGAGATGCTCATGGTGAAAGAATATATTGTCAACCTGACATGGACGATGGCAGAACAACAAACTCTACAGCTACTTGTGAACCTATATAAGTCTCAAGGTGAGGGAGGTGCCTACTGGGTGCACCGGTGGAGATTGGCATGTATCTTGTTGGTCTTGGAGAATCCGGAGGACAAGAATGTTAGGGGCGAGTGGATCCAGCAGTATTTTGGCGACTATGTCGGTATCTTCTGGATGTAGGCTGAGATGGACTCGCAAGAGCGGACCGACATGCAACTGCGATTCCAAAATTCTCGCAACCCCTCAATATTTGTTACAACTCCAATGGTCGGTGGCACAGGCCTTAATTCAACCGCAGCAAATGATGCCATTATTATACAAAAGTTTTGGGTGTTAAATGAACAACGACAGGTATTCGGTGAGTGGTACGATTAGGGCAGAACCATATACTGCATATATGGCTACTGAACACTTGGCCAGACAGTGATGATCCTGAATATTTGACCCGACATTGTCGATAGTATCAGAAGATCCAACCTTGCCAATACGAGAGTCTTGAGGAAATTTGCCCACAAGTTTGGACACAAAGGGTGTCTGGTATACCAGAACTAATTGGACATGTACAGTGCACCCAACCTTACTAACCTTAAGTTGACCAGCGTGATAAGGGTGCTGCTGTGATTTCGCTGGTTCGAAAATCCGCAGATGATCTCATCATCAGCTCATAAATATCTCTCAAGAACCTCTCACTCAGTTCATGCATTTCACACTGGAATACCTCTCTGGAACAGTTATATTTCAGAGTCAAGATTACGGCAGTCTGAACGTAGAGTTAGTATATTCTAGTTTCGCTCCAGCATTTTGAACGGTGTTCTCGCATCTTTAATCTATTTTTGACTCTCTTATGTTGTATGCTGCAAGTATTGGTTGACTCAAGGTATCCATTCACCCAACCACATGTTGTCTGCGATCAGGGCACCGGCAAAATCCACACCACTCACATATTTTCATGAGCACCTGAGTAAATTTTGAGACCATCTCGGCGCGCCTGAACATGAATGATAAGCTAATAAATTTGATTTCCCAATGAGGAAACGGTTCCTTCATAACTTTGTCACTATGTTTGATTCTTAACCTAATATGTATTAGTCGTAGCGAAATTTAAGACTTATACTGAATTTGGACTCAACTCCGTATGTTTGGTCCCGAGAGATTGACGTGGTACTACTCTAGCAAGGACACATGAGCTGAGTATGATTGAGCTGAGTACGAGGTACTCGATGAGAGAGATGCATGAGTTGGATGAGGGGGAGAGAGTCTGAGGATTTCCCGGCACACGGTCATCAATTGACGGCAACACCCGTGCTTGTCAACTTTTAAGGTTAAGTGTTGCTCACCTGCTAATTCTTATACTTCCCCCATCTTAATTAATAAAGTTCATGAACGACATCATACACCAAAATTTTTGAACATAGGCTTTATTGACTTTGCACAGCATTATTATATAGACCAGGCAATTGACGCATCAGACGCTGCATAATGTATCAAGAGTCAAGTGTCAATCTAAAAGAAATGTGTGGAATAATAGTTTTAGTGATTGGAGAGAGCACACATGACCTGACTTATCGTTGCCATCTTGGCATTGTAGGGCCAAACACCTTTGTTTCCTCCCCTCTAGATTTCTTCTAGGTCAACAACTTCTCTCTCGTCCTATCTGAAATATCTTCAACTGCTTATATATGCTCTCTCATCATTCCGTATCCTGAGTGCAATGCTATACCCGACAATTGCCACAGCTAGATGGGGTCTTGTGGGAGGAGTGTCAGAACTTGAGGTCATCCCCATGAGATCGTGTTTGCCCCTTTCTGACCTTATCACCAACCACACAGACCACAACGGCATACTATATTCAAGAAAACTGCGAGTCCTTCCGAAGAATCTCTCTCCATTCCTCATTGAACTACACAGAATGATATCCAAAGGATAATAGCTGCTACTTTGGCAGATTTAACGTTAGATCCTGAAACTTATCCACTATGACTTGCGACGGCGCATCAACTCACTCTACTGGTAAACCGCACCAGACATCGCCAACAACTTTCCCGGCGCGTCCTCTAATGCACGATCATTGCACACACCTCACCACTTTTATCTAGTTTTACGGCTGATGTACTTATGGAAGTCTTAAGACGGCACGCCCGTGCAAGTTGTAATGTAAGTCTTGTCCTGAACTGCTTTTCAAAATGCTTTTCAAAATTCAGTAGCGTGCATACTTCAGCGGTCTGTTGATGGTATCCGAAAACTTGTATATGTCCGGCAATGAGGCATTCGGATGTGCTAATGGTTTGCGTAGTTAGCTTGCAAACCGGTCTCCTGCCGGCACGCCTGGAAGTTGGTATACAGTTGTAAGTTATGCTTCACCCTAGCCTCCTCAACAGTCTATCAGTTACGGGGCATTCGTATGTGCTGATGGTTGTGTAGTTAGCTTGCAAATCGCTCTCCTGCCGGCACGCCTGGAAGTTGGTATACTGTTGTAAAGTTATGCTTCACCCTAGCCTCCTCAACAGGCTGTCAGGTACGGGGCATTCGTATGTGCTCATGGTCTGTGCAGGTTGCTTGCAAACTGCTCTCCTGCCGGCGTGCCTGGAAGTTCGTATACAGTTGTAAGTGATACTTCACCCTAGCGCCTCCTCAACCGTCTGTCAGGTACGAGCGGGCATTCGTGTGTGCTCCTGGTATGTGCTGGCTGCTTGCATACAGGTCTCCTGCCTGAGTGCCTGGAAGTTGGTATAGGCCGTAAGTTCTGCTTCACCCTAGCCTCCTTCACAGTCTGCAACAAACTAATTTTAGGTGTTAGGGTCTCTAACGGTCAGTTCAAGTTATCCACGAATTTCGTCCGTCCGGCGTGCCGGGGAGCAGCTACAGTTGTATAAATATCGAACAAGTTCAAACCTCTCTCAATTAACAATCAAGTTTCAGGTTCACCACGAGTTGATCTACACCATCTCTACACCATCCAGCCATTCATTGTTTTTTTTCCACTTCCCGCTTTCTATATCACTTCCTGTTATTTGTCAGTTAAATGGAACACTCCACACAAGACATCCTGAGCCATTATTCGCAAAAGAATCAGGAGGTGTACCTTGAACGGCAGCAGCCAGGGCAAAGCAGATGGAGGAGTACCCGGAACAGTTTGAAGAAGTTTGTCCTTTTTTCACTCCCTTTTATCTAAATATTCATTAAGAGGAATTATTGATATGGTTTCTTAATTGTATGCAGGAGGATTATCCCGGAGATGATGAGCATGACAACAATATCTTGACCGACTTACACACTCTGATGATTCTTCTGACGGTGAAGATGATCGTGGTAAGCCTGAGCCACCAGTCCGCCGAGCAAGGGCGTACCGCGTAAAACCGTTGTTCAGCACAGAAGCAAAGGAGCTGGGCAGATACTATAGTTTTACCCTGACAAGGATTTCGCTCAACATCTGCTGTACCGAACCCTCCAATGAAGCATACCAAGTCCAACACAAATCTGTGGGTGTCTCTACTGCCTGGTACTACAAGTGAATCAGTACCACTATCTTTGCAGCCAGTATCCAACAACAATATTCAAAGTGCCTGTGAGCATGGTAGATATAGATGGTGTAAATCACACAATACCGTAGGGATGGCAATATCCATCAGAGTACATTTTAAATATTTATTTGGTTATACTGCATTTAAAAATTTCCTTTGTCTGGAAAATATTGTCAATCTTGATGGCAATATCAAAAAAGGCATTGAACAACACACTGTGTATTGTATACTATATTTCAGTGGCTGGTGATATATTGCAGTTCATCATATATATTGGCTATATCTGCTTGATACAACAAAAGTATGTAAGGTGGATGGCATCAGGTATAAATAATATTGGTATGATTATATTAATAACAGATGTTGTTATCAATACAGTTGTACTGATTACATAGAGTATACATGTGAAATTCACCTCTTTATCTGACAATCAATCTTCCGTATGAATTGTATTTCAAATCTGGTACCCAGTATCATGGAAGCTATATTGCAACTTATATGCAAATTGTTCCATGGATACTGGCTCCCTGAATAGCCAATTTTGTATACTCTATAAGATCACAGTACCCAAACTCAATTGCATTTGGAAATGTCACACTCTATGTCATTGGTAATATAGATTCATTTGAGAAACCATGATTGAAACCATGAACCATTGCATCAATTTTGAGTTGGAGGTATTTATTTGATTTTGGACAATTGTATACACTGACTTTGAAACTATAGTGGCTCTTTCGCAAGTTCTGAATGATATTGATAGAATATCCTTTTGATATACCCAGCTTGGTAAAATTGAACTGCATTTTGGTGTCAAATGGATAAAATGTATCGTTTGGACACTACTATTCATTATTCCTTTTGATGGTCATGACAGGTATAAGTGGGATATTGGCATCAGAATGAGAAACCTTGCAATTGTATTCCAATCTACTTTGGATGGTTCTGGAGAAAATAATATATACAACTGAGAAACATTATCAAAATTGTGAACCTGGTTATGGATTGCATGAAAACCATTCTAAGAATTGTAGATATATTACAGGGTGATATTTTGATCGTATTCATGAGACTTGGAGCCTCTCTTGGTATTTTGAAGTTGAACTGAATATCAAAAATGATTATTGTAAAGGTGTTTGTTGAGCCATAGATCAGGTTTGTGATATTTCAAAATGATAGAACAGATGCAATTTGGAGTTGGTATGGGAATTATAGTGTATATGGTGAATTCAATGTAGAGAGTTCATATGAAGTTGACAGAACATTGAGTTATTGCCATATATGGGTCATGGCCATGTATTGATCATTGCCATGTGCAGGTTGTAGAATTATATTATATGTTATGGAGGAACTTGAAGGTAGAGATATTGTCTATAAAACATGTACTTTATAAGTATCACTACTATTTTGTCCACCTGTAGTTCCAGTAGGAATGTCAGTTCAATTGGGTGTCAATTGCACTTGGGCACAAGATGATTGGACTGCTAGTACACTTGACTGGGTGAATTTTGGTAGAAGACATATGATATCACATGATTTCTGTATCAAGACACAGAAACAGAGTTTATGATACCACTGCTTCATCAAAATGTAATACCTGGCAAGGCCTATTTACTCTCACAGTTGCTGGTGACACCTTTGTCACTTCATATGGCAGGTCCTGATCATTTGTGGTACCTCATAGTATCATTTGGTGGGAATTCATTATCACTGGTATATAGTAGAAACATGAACTAACAAAATTCAATACTTTGGCTCAACAATTATTTGCAATAGCATCTCACATTCTTAAGTGGTTCAACCAAATTTCAGAGTTGTATAAATATTGTGAATAACATTCAAGCTAAAAGATAAGTACCAATAGTTGCATACAACCATGAAATCTCCTTATGCAAAATCATCATTAATATTGCTCATGGTTTCCACTTTCTTCCAGAATGATATAAGTTATGTCATACCAATTTTGCTCCTTCCATAGTATTCGGCACTGTATATATACAGCTATATACTTGCTCTATTTTGATTATACTTCTTTTTCTCTTTCTACATCTTCTTGACTTATTTATTTCTGTTATTACTTTTAAGCCAAATCGACTCTAACCCTGACTGACACCAGGATTACTGCCTTATATACTATTTAGAATAATGTAATACAATCCAAAAAGATCCTATCCACCACTTTTAAAACCAATACAATTGAGGATACTCTCTACCTTGATGGTATTGGAATGCAGTCTTTGGGCAAGTACATTTGTGGCCTGAATTGAATGTATATTGTACATACTGTCAATGATGTTGGTGCAATTGACTTGATATATACTATTCCTTTTGCAGACCCAGTTATTACAAAATACTTCAAACATTTTCATGAAATGTAAAAGCAACAAACATCAATACTACCATAATATATTCAACAGTGGACCGGGTTCTGGAAATTGTACCATAAATACACTTACCAAACTCAGGTCCAAATGAATTGGTAGGGCAAAGAAAACCCATTCTTACTTATTGACACTGATTCCAACTCCGACTCCTCTGAAGATAACTCAAAACATGGCCAAGTCAAGACAAGAAACACAGGTAGTATTCCGTCAGCCGAAACAGAATCAACCATTCCACACATAAGAAGCACTCCCAATAATTGTTACCAATACTTCTTAGACAATAACCAACATTGGCAATATTTTGAGTGATATTATCTCTACTGCACAAAACCTTACATCTACCTTTTGAGACTGCATCTTTGACTCCAAAAGCGATCCAGTAGGCTATGACTGTTTGGATCATATGTTTGTTCACCACAGTACCAATAGATGACATGTTTGACAGGTTGGGAAGCTCACTGCAAAGTCTTTCCAATATACAGTAAGTTATTTATATCCTTCCCAGAATTCAAAGTGTGCTCATGGGTATGTATTTATGCTGGGTGAAACCTTTCCGCAGGCATGTAATGCTAATCAAATGAATAGTGACAACTCTGTGGCCACTTCATGTCTGTATCTGCCTACATCCCTTATATCGTTGTGACTGTTTCAAAGAGAATGGTAGTTTCACTTGATAGTATTGCAAGGGCTACTCCACAAACACAACTAGTATATCCTGGATTATTGCTTGAGAATATACCAGGTACCTCATGACTGACTGATTGTTTGACTGCTGCTGTCAGTTATGTTTCAATGAATTATTTTACAAAGATACAACTGGACATGTCTGCCATTCACCATATGAAGTTTGCCCCTCTGCCAGCCCAGCCAGCCCTGCCAAGTTGACAGAAGGTATCATCTATGCTGAAGGAATTGATAGATGATATAGAAGTTGTACATATCACGAATGTGTATGCACATTTATGGAGGCTATATTCCATGTGGTAGTGGAGTCAAAAGTAACAATATAGATAGGGGTGGACCAGCAGTTAAAGTGGGTAGCAGTGGGGGGTTGGTAGAGTATACAGCAATATGTAATAATATCTCAGGATTGGAGAATGATGAGGAGTAATCTGAGTTGGTGGCAATTGGTATGTACCAAAATATCAATTCCTGTATACAGTTTATATGGCTCAAGGTATTACATTGGACTGTACTATAAGGAGGTATTTTTAATATATGATTTTAGATATATTTAATAGAACTACAAGCATCCAGTATAATGACCCAGGCATAAGGTTTGTACTTGAAAGTTAGTAATAAATTGAGTTATATTGCATCTGTAAATTAAGTATTTTGATATAAAGAAGATATTTTGGCATTTTACAGAGTAGTTTTTACTTTGATTTGTATTTTCTTTACCAGCATTTGATGAGTTCATTTCATTATGTCCCTGATTCTGTATGCAATTGACTCGCAAGCTTTCTATATTGTAGGAATTTGGTTCCTGTGTTTTGCTCTTTGGTGTGGGTTATCTAATATATAACATTGTATTTAGGCTTGTCAGGTAGTATTTGCATTTTCAGCAGTTAATTCTATAATATTGTAGATAGTGCATAAGACTTTTATACTAAAATGACCTTCATTGGCATTGTGAACTCCAAATTGCAACTCTATCTACTGCAACAGTACTCTTTTAGTACCCTTTCTGCACTAGTTTAGTTTTGAAAAATAATCTGAACAAGGCCACTACACAAGGCTACAACCTCAATTCCAAAAGCCACAAGGGCAAATTTGAGAGTTGTTGTACTAATACCATATTCTGGACATGATAATGAGAGAAAACTCACAATGCAAACTGATAATCCAACAGGAAAGCAGCTATAGACTACTGCTTTGTATATAGAAAGTTTAACTACTCAAGATATATCAGCATCTATACATATTGTATCTGCACTGAATGCAGCACTGAAGCCATATCTGCCTCCATTTGATCAAGTCACCAATTCAATATTACTTGTATCCAGTACTATTTCTATTATTAATCATTCAGCAAGGAACGTTACTTTTTTCCCGAGTCTGTATCTATTATTATTGGCTTCACTATTTATCCAATTGTTTTCACCAACAATAGTACCAACTCTGTCAGTCTGCAGCCAATACTAAGGCAGTCAAAGTGGTCTTCAATAAGATAATCTTTGAGGTACTGCTGTACTGAAAATCATATATTATATAATAAACAATGCAATGCTTAGCAAGAGACCATTTTCAACTGAAGTTGAATGGCTGTTGTTAGAATATATAATTCAGAGTGTGATAACATATTATTTCTATGCACATTCACTATTGCTATACTGGCCCCAGGTATGGATATATGAAGTAGTCGATAATAGTTTTGTACAATATTAGAAGTTGTATTTCAAGATTGTTAGGAATTGCTCAGACATGCATTCTTATAAACTAACTAGCCATATATCAGATCATAAACAGTCATATCATAAATCATCTGGAAGATTGGTCAAGGTATAGGTGTACTCTAGAACTGTCATTATTGGGAAAATGATTATCAACACTGCATACATATTGATCCGCTACTGTCAAATTTTATGTTTAATGTATACTAATACAATTGTTCAAACTGCCTCAGGTTAGGTTTGTTTGCAATTGTTCGAGCCGCTAACAATACCAATAATAACCTAAATATTCTCTTGCCAAAGAGATTATATAATTTCAATATATATATTTCGTGTAATGTATAGACCAATTTGGTCAGGAATGTGAGGGCTTCTATTAGTGGATTCAAGAACAGACAGCTCGGGCATTGGTTGTGGTACGATGCACAGAATCGAATCATATATAGGTAGAATGGCCAAGAAATAGAGCTGTGGCTCTAACAAAGGCAGAAAGCAATAACTTTGAAGTCTGATTGCAAAGACCCAAGTAGGAGTCCTACTTCAATTATAATGATGACAGTGGTAAGTATGGCTTTCAAAATACATGCAATTGCTCTAATATTGAGTTGCAACTTAGACTAATTTTACAAATATTTAGAGTGATTTTCCATCTCTATTGGAACAAAAAATTATTAAGTTTGTTTAGGGTAATCTTCATAACCTGGTTCAATATGCAGATCAAGTGAATGATATATTCGCTGTTCATATCAACTGTATTGAATACTGTGATACTGGCAGCAATGGAAGCTTTGATGATAAAGCTCGATATTAACACATTGATTATTTTACAAATTGATATCCCCAATAATAATGGTTTGTTTGTTAATATGGAGGATAGTATTGATGATGGCAACAATTATAATGACAATGAGTATAATGATATTCACAATGCCAGAAATGATTCTCAGTAATACTTGGGTCTGCAACAGAATAACAATATCAAACATGAGAAGTATAAGAATATTGTTGAAACTCAGGATGATGAAGAAGATGAGGATCAAAATAAGCATAAGAATGAACATAACGACAAGGATACAGAATTAGAGTTGGGAAATTACTGACAAAGATAGAGTAGTCTAGAGAAAGTATTTCAAGTTGACAGGAATTTATAGTATGGTATTTAGAACGTAAGGTATTTGGAATGGAACACAGTACTCATTAGACTTTCATATTGAACATTATACAAACTGTTCTATATATAGTACCTGAAATATAGGTACAATTCAGTGTATGGTGAATATGTCGCATGTAGTGAATACTGAATGATTCCAATATTTGTGATGTGCTTATGTATCAGATGAGTTGTATTGTTAACGGATTGATGTATAAAATGTATTGCTGTATTTGCAAAAGACACTGTATGTATAGAACATCAGTGTACTGTAGGTCCATATCAATATGTGATACTGCATTAGTTATATTCCTGTACACTGCCTGGCTGCATTGGTAAAAAATATTATACCTGGTGGTGTAAAAAAAAACGGTCTGGAGTAGTAAATATACATATGAAGAATCATACTAAGATGAATCACAACTGGTATAATCTGAAGCAACTGATACACTGAAGGCTTATATATATTCTAGTTACAACTCGATTATTTTCCTAATTGACTTGGGTTGGACATGAAAAATATAACAGGTCTAAATGTAATTTTATGATTTATATCTATCTTGATGAGATCTATTAATTCTTTGGCTACAGTTACTTCAAGTAACATTAAATTGCCATATACCATTTTGAAATATTGGCAGAAACAACATATATTCAAAATCTGATCTGTGTGTAAGGAAAAAGTTTTTGCATATATAGGCACCATATATACTTATATTAGCAGCTCTTACATTGGGTATATTGGGTGCATTGGACATAACCACTTCAAATATGGGAGTGGTGGAAAGAACTTTTCAAAAAACAACTTACCTGGTTGTCAGAACAACAGTTTGTCATCTAATAACCATGCTGCAAATTGCCATAACCCCTATACTGTTGGAATGTATTTCTCTAAGTCCCACTATACATTGAGTCAATCAAGCCTGTCAGTTGTACAACCTCTAGCATTGCCCCATATGTGAAATGAATTGTATTCACCTGTCCTATCTTTCTCTTCCGCCTTCACCTGTATGTGATCAATTCTTACAATTGCTGTTCATCTCTGCATCGGATGGAAATAGCGCCATTTGATTTACCATGTTCAGTTGATGATGATCAGCTACTACAGGTATCGAATGTATGATTTCTAGAGTTGTTCCACAAGCGATTGTAATTGTACTTTAATTCTACCTCCTACTCCTTTGTTGTCCCCATTTGATCAGTATTGATTCTGGCAGTTCCACTCAGAATCGATTGTGAATAGCACCTTTCAATGCACTACACTGAGTTGAACATGCTCAGATACTCCGAAAGTATATCTCCCGACTCCTAGAGTTGCCCGACAAGTGAAAACAATTGTTCACATCCTCTGCATCAGCAATCACCTCTATCATATATATTCGATTGGTTCTGACAATATCAGTTCTCCTTTCAATTGCTCATGCATAGTTCCATTTGATTTACTGCATTCAGTCAATCAAGCTCGGCTACTGCAGCCATCAGTCACACAATTCTAGAATTGTTGTACAAGTGAATTATATAGTACTCTATGACTACCACCACCACCTCCGCCTGCTACTTTATTCGATTGGTTCTGACTATTGCAGTTGTTTGCTAGATCCATCATGATCAGCACCGATTGATTCACTATATTGAGTTGATGAAAATCAGCCACTCCAAATATCAGTTGCACAAGTCCAAGGGTTGTCCCATACATGAATGTAATCAAACTCCATGGCCACCTCATCATTGATAGTCCCCTCTATTTGATTAGTGTTGACTAATTCAATTCTTCTGTCAATCAATCATGAATCATACCATTTGATGCATTGTACTGAGTTGAACAAGCTCAGTAACTTCAGGTATCGGTCACATGACTTCTAGAGTTACCCCATAAGTGAAAGTTATTGTATCCATGCTCTGCATCTTTCTCCTTCTTCTGCTCCTGTTTTTGAATTATTCTGATTTTTGCAGTTCTTCTCCAAATCAATTGTGAATAGCATTATTCTATCGACTATTTTCAGAAAATCATACAAGGCTACTTTGGGCATGGTTCGCACAACTTCTAGAGTTCTCCCATCAGTACAAGTAATTGTCCTTCTCAACTAGCACCTTCTTCTCCCTCTTAGGTGTATGATTGGTTGTTACTTGTACAGTGCTTCTCCGGATTGATTAATAATAGCGCCATTTGATTCACTGTGTTGAGTTGAGCAATCTTCAGTATTCCAGGCATCAGTTGCATAACTCTGAAAGTTGCTCCATAAGTGAAAAAAATTGTACTCTGTGGAAGGAGGTATTTGTACATAAATTAATATAAACGATTTAAACCAATCATATTCAATCAGGTAATTGATAAAAAGAACAGCTCGTATAATTTTAAAGACATGGCCAATATCATGAATTTTGTGACAACTTGGTACATAGATAGGGAGTGTACTGAAGGTTGTTATCTACATATGGGCCAGATTGTGTTGGAAGTGTTGGGAGTATGGAAAAAGTATATGGGTATGTAATGCAGTTAGGATTTTTTTCTTGATGTGATATATGGAATATACTTGATATTGCAGTCAAAATTGTATGCCACTAGAAATGTATCCATTTGATGTAGAGTGGAGTATGGCTATATGAAAATTGAATAGAAAAATCAATGGTTTGTATAGACTATAAATACTGATTTGGTTTTCTCTGGATTGAATTGCAATATAATATCATATATCAATTACTGTAGAGTTACCTGTGAATATATATGGTATTCAATTTCTACAGTGTGTCATATAATACACAACATATACCAGTAGCATTTCTGCTGTATTCCAATTTGAATGATCACTATATTCTGTATATATTCACTTATATCAATATTTATACAATATCCAATGTCAAGATTTCAAGGCTCAGAGTTTTAGGGGTTATAAAAACCAAACTGCAATTGGGAATTGCAGGTATTGCAAACAGAACAGGAGAATCGAAATCCGGAATCACAGAAGTAATCAGGTGTTGATGCCGAAGCTATTGATTGTTTTGTAGACTCGAGAACGAGTAAAGAACCAACCTATTCTCCACAAATCCATTGGGCTGATATCCAGCTACTGCGACAATAGTCACACATGCTCACTCATTCCAAAATACACCTAACCTCACCCCACTATCTTTGCAACCCATTCAACCAGTGGCTCACACCATAACCACCATGCCATATTTCCAACGCAACCAACACAACCGAATTGCTTCCAACGAAACCTGTTTCCTTCTGTTATACCTAGCAAGTTCGCAGCGGGGTCATGTATGATCACCCGTGATTTCCCTGATTCGATGTCATTGGCTGTCACTTGCCTTGAATGCCAGAGCCAATCTTTTGGGATGGCTAGCAAACGAACACCCACACCATCGATAAGCATCGACGGCTAGTTATTGGCCACAGTCGCTTCTGCTCCGACTCACCATTGACAAACGGACAGACAACAAACAGCTGAATAGTATCGGACAAGAAGCTCACGCTTGCCGATAGCAAACCAGCAGCCGGCAAGCAACTGAATGGCGCCAGCCAGAAGCCGACAACCTAAGAATATGTGCCGACTCTGAACAGCAAAGCTCCTCTCTATCAAAAGAGACCTATTCGTCTGGAGGTCATCAGATCGATAGGAGACCACTGGTCCGGAGGCCCAAGCCTGCAAGCTTGACCTCATACAGCATACCAATGGTTTAATTATGATCCAATGACGCTAAACACGATAGGGAATCGAGAGATGGAGCCCGCAGTAGTTGCGAAGGAATGGGCATTGGTTCGAAGGTGGTTGTGGTGTTGAGCTCTAGAGAAAAGCGTGGATTGAAGTATTGGTTAGAAAGCAAAGACAAAGGTATGAAAACGTTGGGTTCTTCGAGGGTAGAAAGGCATCAACCTTCTGCGCGAGAAGAACAAGCCTTAACATTAAACACATTGAAACGCTATTCTTTTCATTCAGAATCTTTTAGTGATTTGACATCCCGAACGAACCTTCTAATGTGCCATCGAAGCCAGTTCCGAATTCAGTATGGATGCTATTGTGACTGGGTAAATCTGGAGCGAAGCTCCAGGTGTTGCATTATATTGTTAGCAAAGAAACGCTTCTGAGGAAGGTATTTTTTCTACCTACTTCGATACACATCAAGCAGTTTTGATGCTGATCTATGTCTGCAGGCTTCTTTCTGTTATCATCGGAATTGATACCCTCATTGTTTTCATGCCAAGCCCATCAAACACATTTCAAGACACCTGCTTCGATGCCCAAGAACACCATGATACCTATTTCGAAGCCCAGGAACCAGAACACTTGTTGTGGGCATACCACCACCACAATCGGCAATACATTCCCATCCTCTATCGGCATACAAAAACGAACCTTGCAGTTTTTCCATCCATTCAAGAAGACACCATATGCCACAAAGATTCTATCTCACACTGTGAAAGTAGGTCCAGTTTTCAGAGATCTGTTAACATCTTGGGATATAGAAAAGAAGACTATCTCTACTATCAAAGCAGCCGAGATTTTATTGAGCTCAAAGAAACTGCAAAACCCATTAGACAACAAGCAGAGTCAGCACAAGACTTTGCTGTTCGATAGTTCTGAATTGTTACCAGGGACTCCACAGCATTCGATATCGAGGAACAGGAATTACGCCCCAGACTACGATCCATCGAAACAGGAATTAGGCCCCAGACTACGAGCCATTGAAACAGCTTCAGCGTGACACTCAAGCTCGGTTCCTAATTCCTCACTCAGCCAAATCTCAGGCTGGGCATTTTTTGGTCGTCTTATAATGGTAGAACAGGGAGCAGGATCAAATACCAGCATGGCAGAGGCCTACACAGTGGTCAGAAGAGAATGCGTCGATTCTATCTTGCGATGAAGAAAGCAGGTGACCGAATACCAGCCTATCATGAAGAACAACATACCAGACTGGGATATCGACCTGTTGAAATGTAATCAATGGGGAATTGAAACTGATGAATGCTCTCATCCAGCAAGCAGGGGAAACAATTGTCGAAATCCAAACGACATGACATGAGTTGGGCCAGGGGTATGAAGGCATAGTCACTAGGCAGAACGAGATATACGATGCTATTTGCCTAAAAGGTGGGAATGATAGAACGAGCGCAGTTTGAAAACATTCCGATATCATTATCCAATCATCAAGCCTTTGGGGCTGATGTCCACACAGTACCTGCTGTGATGAAAGCCCAGTTGACCGAAGCCTACGAATGCCTACGAACGGCTCTCGGTGAGTATATCCTGCGGTCAGGAAAGGCTTGGAACACCCTCTTTGATTTACTCGATAAGAGGGAAAGAAAGGCTGCAGTATGGAAGACAGGGAAGGACTTTAAAAAGAAGTTTCGGGAATTCACCAGAGCTCTTCAAACCAAGATCTCCTATAAATGGATTAAACGATCGGCACGCTCCCTGGCTAGGTCAGTTATCAGATCAAAGGAAGGAGACACGCAACCGGATGCAAAAAAAGTTCCGCATTTGGTACACCATCAGGTAGGATGGAGAATCTTGATCAGAGATGCTATGACTCCTACGTCCAAAGGCAGTGGAGACGGCACAGGAGGCTTCGGAGGAGACCCACATCCATGTGGCTCCAAGTCTTCTAGCACCAGCTTGAGTGGCTCTAGCTCCTCAGATTCTGGCGCTAGAGATGACCTTTTCCACTACCACCACCAGGAGGCACGATTCATCAATATGGAGAAAGAAAACAATGCCTCCTTAAGATGCAAAATTTGCAGTTCAAGGGAGATATCTAGGACTATATCGTAAGGATGGAGGCCCTGAACTACCAAGTCTGCTTATCAGGAATTGCATGGTGAGAAGCTCTGGTCAGTGGCCTCAACAAAGATATTAAAGATCAACTATCCTTTTGAATACTTACACCAAACCATGATTCAGAATATGAACTGCTGCTTCAACAAGTCGGCCACGCATATATAAGATGCCTACAAGAGAAGATCTTTGAGCAGGGTTCAGACTCCAAGAAACCTCGAATGGAGAAGAAAATCCTAAGCCTGTCAATACGGACAAGGGTGTAGCGGTAAAAAAGCATGCCGGATTCTTTGTTGAAAACTAAAGCACAGAGTGAAGAGTACAAGCACAGTGGTTTCTTGGAGCATCTATGGGTATTCTGTAAAATGCCACCAAGGACTCATCCAGCAAGAAGAAAGATGAATAAGAAGCCTAGAACAGAGGCTCTTCCACTGGAAGTTACTGTCTCTTCTTTGAAGGTCATGTCCAAGATATTGGCTGACCAAAATACGAAACCAGCAGCAGCCTCTAGCTCTCAAATGCTTTATGAGGATGACTCTGATGGTATGGAAATTGATGATTGAAACAAGTTTCTTTTGTCTTTTCTTTGGGTCAATTGGTATACGCATTAAGGCTAAAGATTGCGGTCATCCCTATGCTCTATGAGGTACATATATCTCCGGCTTTTGTATATATGAGTACAGATAATTATATTTGCATTGGGATAAAGGATTGCAGTGATTCCAGTATTCTTTGAGGTACAAACACCTCCGGTTTTTGAATATGGGTACAGATATACATATTTCTTTGCATTTACATGGGTATAGACATCTATGTTTCTTTTAGACTTGCCAATGCTGTCATTGGTAGTGCTTATAGCTTTTCGATATTCAATAATCATTCTGTTCTGCTGTTTAAGAAATGGTTCCTGAGGATGAGTTCACTACTCGAAATATGCTGGTCATATGGCATCCAAGTGAAACTAGTTACAAAACGATTTCCATCGAGCTTGATCATACTCATTCGAACCTCATTCACCTACAATTTACGAATTCTAGCAACCACAACCCATTGTGGCAAGAGATGTGTCGAAAGGAAGTTCTTTATGGTTGTCAACCAAAAACATCGACAATGCAAGGCTGCGGCCAGCGCACCTCAGCCTGTACCCAAGACACCAAACCAACAATTACAACCTGAACCCAAGACCGGTTCAAGACCCACAATACACATGTTTGCCAGCTATCGAGACGAGAAGAACATCCCTGTAAGGGTTCCCTTTGATACAGGGTGTGATACACCTATGATGTCGAAATAGTTGGCCAATTCACATGGTGTTCATTTAGTGACTTGGATGGAACCGAAGATAGTCGAAAACTGTAATGGAGAAAGAATAGAAGGAGCAGGTTGGCAGTTCACCTTCCCTGTCACTCTACGGTATGGATCCTTTAATGCCAAAGAAAACTTCGAAATTGGTCCATTGGGGGATTCGTCTGACATCATGCTACCATACTGGTTGATCGTCAAGCATGGAGCACTCAGTGGAGTTATGTAAGGAAATGATAAGCTCCAGTTTACGTCGAAACACTGCCATCAACAGTGCACAAAGGCAGCAGTATCTTCGTTCTCAATTGAATATTCCATTTTGAAGTTTGGTACTGATCCTCGATGCATCAGGGTTATTGGTTCAATGCATGTCAATGCGGCGCATGAAATTGAGATCAATTGGGTAGAGAGAATCCCATGGCAATACAGAGACTTCGAAACATTATACACCGGAGGAACTGCCAATGCTCTTCCGCCTCATCGATTCTACGATCATGCCATTGACTTGAATGATGGAGAGCAATCTCCATGGGGCTCCATCTATGCACTCTCAGAGAAGGAGCTTTCGGTCCTGCAAGAATATCCAAAGGAAATGCTTGATTCTGGAAAGATCTGTCCTAGTAAGTCACCCATGGGTGCACCCTTACTCTTCGTTCCAAAGCCACACAGAAGAAGCGTACGATTGTGCGTGGATTACACAGGTGTGAATTGTGTGACGATTATGAATCGATATCCATTGCTGTTTATGAACAATATTTGAGACAGGGTTGCTGGATAAAGGATTTTCACCAAGATTGATTGGAAGGCAGGGTACAACCTCATTCAAATCGAATCCAATAATGAATGGAAAACACTATTTCATATAGGATATGGACATTATGAATACCCAGTTATGCTATTCAGATTGACGAACACGCCAGCTACATTCCAAGATATGATGAATGAGATCCTGCAAGATCTAATCGATCATCGAATTGTGGTCTGCCTAGATGATATTCTCATCTATACAGCAATCGAAGAGAAGCATGTGTGATTGACTCGAGAAGTCCTTTGTCGATTACAGGACTACTACTTGGCAGTAGCACCCTATATGTGTGAATGGCACCAGAAGTATCCGGAGTTTCTTGGGTATCTCATATCCGGGGAAGGTATCAGTATATCAGAGGTGATGATTGGTACTATTTTTAAATGGGAGATTCCGGAGTCTGTCAAGAATGTCCAGTCCTTCCTCGGATTCGCCAACTTCTATTGATGCTTCATCTCAGGATTGTCGAAGATATGCGATCCTTTAACAGTGTTAACCAAGAAAAGGAACGAACATTTCAATTGGAAAGCAAATCCGCCAAATCAAATAGCCTTGGATATGCTAAAGAAGAACTGTACTGAGGCACCCATTTGAAGACATTTGGGGCCTGTTTGGCCCGTGGTGATTGGGACTGACACAAGTGACTTTGCAATCAGTGCAGTACTCTCCCAAGTCATTGATGGATGATTGCAACCAATTGCCTACCGCTCTCGAAAGATGGATAAAGGCAGGATCATCTACAAAATCCATGACAAAGTGACGCTCACCATAGTATCCGCATTCAAAGAATGGGCATGTTATCTGGAAGGTGCAGCTCACCCCATCAGTGACTTCACTAGTTACAAGAATTTTGAATACTTTGCAACAACAAAAATCTTGAATCGGAGGCAAGCCCACTGGGCCCAAAAATTGGCTGGATATGATTTCAAAATATTTTACCGACCTGGCAGTGCAAATGGAAAACCAGATGCATTATCTAGGCGTTCGGAGTACCCCACTAAAAAACAGGTGGAGGTAGTGCTGAAGAAACCAAAAACCAGCCTATCCACCACATGCTGAGACCTGAATAGTTGATATCTTCTGAAGGAGACAAAGTGAAAGTAATGGTGATGATGTTACGAGGTGAACCGATTGCGATTTCTTCTGCTCAGTTGTGAGCGATTCCAGTTGTCACGTTCAATTCATGGCTGTTGGAAGCCGTGGTCAGCCCCGCCAACAACAATGCTGCATGGCAAAAAGAGTACGTCCAAGCTATGGAATGAAATCTAAGCCCTGATATCCCATTTGCAGACGAAGCCCATTATTTTAACGATAGGCTGTCTATCCTGGATGATCTGCAGCTGAAGGAACACATATCGGAAGCGAAGCATGATTCGAAGGTGGGTGGACACATGGGGCAGGACAAAACACTCGAGCTGGTCAGACGAAACCTTTTTTGGCCAGAAATGGAGATATCAATTCAGCATTATGTCTGCTGATACCTGAAATGCCAGAGAAACAAAGCTGCTCGTTATGCTCGCTATGGTCTTCCACCACCCCTTGAATTAGCATACCACCCATGGGACTTGATTTTCATGCATTTCATGATCTCATTACTGGTATCAGACGGACGCTCATCAGTATGGGTAATCATCAATCGCTTCATGAAAATGGCTTACTTCATTCAATTGAAAGATGCAGAGAAGAGAGCTACCGACTTGGTCAGAATTTACCAAAAAGAAGTATGGAGATTCCATGGCCTACCATCGAACATAGTGTCAGATCAGTACCCTAGGTTCACCGCCACGTTTTGGTCCTCGTGGGTCGAAGCTCTTGACATTAGGTTAAAGATGTCTTCGCCATTCCACCCTCAAATGGACAGACAAACGGACAGGGTCAACCAAATGCTGGAAAGCTATCTGCGGAATAACTGCAATTATGTGCAGGACGATTGGTCCAAGATGTTACCAATGGCAGAGTATGCTTAAAATAACTCTTTCACCATTCATTGCAATCTTTGGATTCAATCCTCAAACAAATTGGTCAATCAATGCAGAAGCGAAGAATCTGGCGTCTAGGAATTACATTCACTGGATGACCAGCATGCATGCTCTCAGCCGTAAGGGCTAAGAGCAAGCATGGAAAACAATGGGGAAGTACGATGATAGGTGTGCTAAGGAACCTGCGAAGTATTCGGTTGGTAATTTAGTTACACTAAATGGGAAGAACCTCAAAACTCGAAGACCATCTAGGAATCTACATGCAAAGCTTCATGGACCCTTCACAGTCCCAAAGGTACTCTTGCCCACCGCTATTAAGCTTGAGTTACCAAGTCGACAGCGTATTGACAATGTCTTCCATGTATCACTCATCAAACATTATCGACTCGCCACCAACCCTACTAGACCTTCACCCGAGCCTGTTTCAGCCAGCAAGCAGAATGAGCTTCCTTATGATGTCAACGGCTATGAGTACGAAACTGGTTCAAGGTCAAAGAGATCATGGGCAGCCAGTATAGCAAGGAATGGACACAGGTTGTGTATCAGTTTAAGTTGAAGGGATATCCGGAAGAAGCAGATTGGACTGAGGAACCTGATGAGAACTTTGATGACAAGGTACGGTTAATGCAGTATCACAGACGTGATCCTCGGACCGCAAAGGATAATAGGATCAAATGGTTGCGCTAGAACCTTTTCCCCACAAAGGGTTTTGAATGGCTAGCAAGACACCTGACGAAGAATTTGGTTTTTGGGCACAAAGAATCATATTTTCCAGATCATGAAAGAAAGATGGATTTGGTTTTGGGTAAAAGGGGTCATATTTTCCAAACCAAGAGAAATATCGATTTGGTTTTGGGCACACAGGGTCTTGATTTTCCAAATCAAGAAAGAAAAAGAAAGCAAAGTGTCTTATCTGGACACACCGGATTGAACAATTCTGCTTGCTGCCATATGTCGCATCTGGATGTAAGCAAACTGATTGGTCAATTGTGCTTGAATGTCTCAGAGCAAGTGGTCGAAGCGAAATGGTTTGTGCGGATTGACTATGTTGAGGATTTCGAATAATTCACTGCATCGCATGGGATCATGTTTTTCCAAAGGCCACGAAGAGCAGATTACTATGGAGTATGGTCGTTTAGAGACGAACTCTCTAAGAAAGGGGGTAGTATTACACCTAGCAATTTTGCAGTGGGGTAACGTAGGATCACCCGCGATTTCCCTGATTGGATGTAGTCGGCTATCACTCATCTCAGCTGCCAGAGCCTATCTTTTCGGATGGCTAGCAAACAAACACCGACCCCATTGATAAGCATCAACAGCTAGTGAATGGCCACAGTCGCTTCTGCTCCGAATCACCGATAACAAACAAACAGCCAACAAAATGGTGAATGGCATCGACCAAGAAGCTGATGCTTGCCGATAGCAAACGGACAGCCAGCAAACAACTGAATGGCGCCAGCCAGAAGCTTGCGACCTAAGAATATGTGCCAACTCTGAACAGCGAAGCTGCTATCTATCGAAAGAGACCTATTCGTCTGGAGGTCATCAGATCAAAAGGATTCCACTGGTCTGGAGGCACAAGCCCACAAGCTGGATGTCATAAAGAACTCCAATGGTCTGATTATAATCTCATAACAATAAAGACAATAAAGGATCGGGAGATGGAGGCTGCAGTAGTTGCAAAGAAATGGGCATTGGTTTGAAGGTGGTTACGGTGCTGGAGCTCTAGAAAAAATCATAGATTGAAGTATTTGTTAGAAAGCGCAGACGAAGGTATAAAGACCTTGTGTTCTTCAAAGGTAGAAAGGCATCAACCATCTCAGTGAGGAGAACAAGTTATAATAATATGTGCATTGAAAAGATGTTCTTTTCGTTCAGAATCTTTGAATGATTTCACATCCCGAGCGAAGGCCATAACGCACCTTCAAAGCAAGTCCCAAATTAAGTACCAATACTACTTTGACCTGGTAAACCTTGAGCGAAGCTTCCGGTGTTACCCCTTCCAACAAAACCTGATTCCTTCCTACAGAATTTGATTTCCTCTATGCATCTCGTATCTCCTGTATACGCTCCACCGATCATCACTGCTTCCCTGATCCTGACTCAACTCAACTGTGACATTAGCTCTCCCTCCCATAAGCCAAGTACCGACGAGGTTGTTCATCTAGGTTTGCAAGGTTGTTCTGTGTGGAAAACGTCAATAGCCTGAAGTCCATCCACATTGACTGCTGATTCCCATCTCCTTTCATTGTAACCGCTCCACTTGACCACATACTGAAACTGGTGCCGGAACACTCTGGAATATTCACAGTGTTCCACATCGTAGTCTTCTTCTCTATTCATGACCCCTATGGTGGTGGTATATCGATTTGTCCTGGTAGCGGATCGTTTGAAGCTTGGCTCAGATAAGATATTGACCGTATCGGATGATGTGGAGGTCTTTGGGAAGATCAATTGATAGGCCCATGGGCTGATGACTTCTTTGATTATGTATGGCCTCAGACATTTCCAGTCCAACTTCTTGCTTGGTCTTTGCGTTGTAATATTCCTGGCATCCATCCACACTCTGACCCCATCTTCATCTCCATTATTTCTTGATGGTGCTTGTCTACTCGCTCCGCTTGGATTAATCGTTCCCGTGATACTTCAGCTTTCATTTGTTCTAAACTTTCATTCATATTTTGGGAAAGGATATTGGCATTCACTTCCCTGATATCATTACCATTTTGAACCGGATGTTTACTGAACATCATTCTTGGATGAAACCATCCATTGCCGAAGAATGGTAAATATTCTGTGGTTTTCCGAAGCATGATTATTTGACGCACACTCTGCCATCAGTAGCCAACATGGGCAGTTGTTCTGTTGATTATCGACAAACGCTTCTAGGTACTGTTCCATAATGGCGTACATTGGTTCTGTTTGGCAATCGGTTTGTGGATGACAATCCATTGACAATCTTTGTTCAATTCCAAATCTTTCACATATGTGTCTCCAGAATTCCGATGCGAACTCAGGGCCTCTGTCTGATACTATGGTATCTGGCAAACACTGCACTTTCAACACCTCTCGTACAAACATTTGGTCCAATTACTTTCCATCTGTATCATTTCGACAAGGAACCAAATTCTTCATCATAAACACCCTGTCAACTACCATCCATATGGCATTGTACCCTTCCTTTTCTGCTAGCCCTACTACAAAGTCCATACTCAGATCTTTCGATGGTTCTTGTGGTACTTTCAGTGGCTCATGCCATCCGTGGATCTTTTGATGGGTTGTCTTGCTGAGTTGCCATAGGTGGCAATTCTGTACATACCTGTGCACATCCTTTCTCATACCTGGCCAATGATGATTTTGTTCCTGGAGTTTGAGGGTTTTGGCTCGTCCTCTATGTCTAGCTACTGGTGTATCATGATGTTCCTTTATCAATTTGAGATTGTTCCCATCTTTGATTTCCATTGTATTGATACATAATCCTTCACTGTTGTCAATTGGGCACTTCTTATATATGTGTTAAATCCAATTCCGCAGTTTCTTCGGACTGACTTTATTGTCTTCCTGATTCACCACTTCCACCATTTCCACCACAAGTCCCTTTCGTACTTCCTCATCAATATTTTTTGTTTTGAGCACTATTCGCTGGGTTTTGTCTGCCCCACCTTTTGAAGGAATGTCTCCTGGCATTCTGGTGTGTGCGTCGGTCTTCTGGCTATGGCATCTTGGGCATTATATAATCTTGAACATGAATTGTGAGACGAATTCGGACTACCTGGTTTATCTCCTGATGAGTAATTTTGATATCATGAAGTGCTCGTGGTTATTGTAGTTTGTCAGTATTTTGATTGGATGTACTGACCCTTTGTATTCAGGTCCCCACTGTTCGATGCTGTTCACGATGGCGCCCAGCTCCTGGTTATAGATTTCATGAATATCTTCCACAGATGTGTGTTTCTTGGAAAAGAATGCAACTGGATGAAGGACTCCTTGATCGTAGTATTGTGATAGTACTCTTGCGGATATGTATCTTGAAGCATCTGTTTCCAGGACGATTTTTTTTTAGTAATCAAAGTGTGCTAGGACCGGTGATGTTGTAAATGCTTCTTTTAACTCCGCAAATACACTCTTTTGATTGGGGCCCAGGTGAAATGATACCAGCTTTTTCGTGAGTGTGAGCAATGGTTGCACTACCCTGCGTCAGTTCCGTATAATCCTTCAGTAAAAATTGGCGAATCCCAAAAATACTTGGACCTCTTTAAGTTTTCCGGGTACTTCCATTCCTTAACTACTGTTATCTTTTTTCACATCCATTTTGATTCCATTTACCACTACTATTTATGCCAAATAATTGACTTGCTGCTGATGGAACTCACACTTTTCCGCTTTCAAACATAATCCAGCCTCTTTCAATGTTGACATTATTGCCCTAACATGTTCCATATGTTCCTTCAGGATATGATTGTAAATGAGAATGTCATTTAAAAAGGGCATGCAGAAAATATCTAAAAAAGATAAATGAGTATGGTTGATGAATTCCTGAATGGATGCTGATACGTTGGTGAGTTCGGAAGGCCTGACCAATGATTCAAACAGGCCATAGTGAGTTCTAAATGCCATATTCAATTTGTTTCCTTCAGCGATTCAGATTATATTATAAACATCCCTGACGTCCAACTTTGTATACCATCTGGATTTCAATACTCAGAGTCGCATTTCCTGGATTAGTGGTTGTGGGGATTGGTTCTGTATCGTTCACTTGTTCACGCCCCTGTAGTCCACACGTTACCATATACCTTGGTTAGGTTTGGGTGTGAATAATTCATCAGCTCTGGATGGGGATGATGATGATCTGATGAATTCTTTCGATAGGTTCTTTTCGATCTATTCCTTTAACACTTGCAGTTCTTCCCTCAACAGACTGTAAATTAGTCCAACAGGGGGAGTAAAGTCATCTTGGAGTGTAATTTTGTGATCGTATGGTCTATGTAGTGGTAGCCTTTCAGTGATCACCTTGTCAAAGAGGGGAAGAAACTCATGGTATTCTTTTGGAATTAACTGTTCCAGCTGTTTTTGTTGGAGGTCCTGAACTACTAGGGCTTTGTTGATTTTATTTAGAGTTACTGGGTATACTTTGAGTTCCTCCTTCTGATTTTGTCTCATGAATGGTGTTGCTGCTATGGCACATATATCTAATTTTGGCTTGTCCAGTTCTCTTGTTTCCATATAATTGCTCCATATCCATACACTCAAATGATGTTGACAGTGTTGTTGACAATAACCGCTTTTGAATCCAATTCTTTTCTTTTGGAACTTGACAGTGACATCGTGAAGTTGTAGCCATGATCATCATAACACTATCGGATAATGGCCAAGTTTCGTGACGAAGGCAGGAAATTGTTATTGATGTCTGCATATTCCCAAATTCAGTTTAGCCATGGTGGTAATTGTTCCAAACTAGATAGGTCTTCCATCTATAACTTCCAATTCTCTTGATCTTTCAAATCTTTTTCCTTTGACTGATGATGGTGGACGCAATCTTTATCAATAAATGCTATTCAAGTAGCTCTGCAGTCTATGAAAGTGTGGGTATCAATTATTCTATCTTCAATTTTCAACGAGCATTTTACGATGAGGTGCTTGCTTTCCATAAAAGACTGTTTTATTTCTGAACTGGAAATAGAGACCTGTGAAATACCATAACTAGCCTTGATTGATAAAAGAGATTTGTTTCCAGTGCAATTGCCATGCTAATTGTACTGTTCTAAATTTTTCCCAACTCAACTTCCTTTCCTTTTCCGGGACTTCCAAAATCAGCATCAACCTCATTTTCTGCTTTTTTAAACAGCGTTACTTCCACTTGCCCTGATGCTGCTTTTGATTGCCTTGGGCAAGATGCTGCGAAATGCCTTGAATCTCCACAGTACATACATAATCCTCCTTACCTGCCTCTCTTTCTTTCAACTGGTGTAATCTTTTTTCCCTTGATCGCAGAAAGGTCCATTGGTGCTGAGCTGAAGTATCTTTCTACCATTCCTGCAGGTGTCAACTCTGGGGCAGATGTGGTATAGATTGAGGGTTCGGACTGTTTGTAGTTCCCTTCCCATGTGCCAGACTTCCGTTACATGGCTCCAGCTGTTAACTGTGAATCCCTCTTATAACATAGCTGAACAAATTCAATTAGATCTTCCGGTAGCTTGGTATGATGCAGGGAGTCTTTCAATTTGTTTGACAATTCGTTTTGAAGGGCGTCGAGTTGGGCTTCCGGGGTTCCCTTGACGTCTGCTACGTATCTCTGGAACTCTATGTATCATCGAACAATTTGCGGTCTCGTTGCTTGACTCTCAAGTGTTTTTCCTTGGCCGTTGTTGCTTTGTCTTGATCTCCGAAAGCTATGTCCAATATGTCAAGCAAGTTCTTCAGGGAATTGGGTTTTGCCTTCTCAGTGGTTGCTTCACAGTGTGGCATCAGTTGTGCAATGGCTATTGCCTCGAGACATCCCATTGCATATCTCAATTTATTTCATTTCGTGTTGAACGTCCTGGGTTTTTCTGCGATCTTCCAACCCCGCTGCACTATCCACCCATGGGGTTTCTTTCCATAAGTTCCAGCAAATTGAGCGCTTTTTGTTGCCCTTCTGTTTTGGTTCCTTCTCTTCCCATGCTCCCATACTCATTCCTTCTGTCAGGCATAACATCCGTGTTAATTGTTCCCTATTCTCTTCTGCTATCTTCTTGAACATCTCCATCTGTGGCTGTGCATCCTCCAGGTCCTGCTTTAATTCCCCCTGATCTAGATTTCTTTCCTCCAGCTGTTGTTCCTGACGACGAATATTTTCCTCCATTTCTGCATGATTGCATTCCGGAATTCTTTCTTCTACTTCTGACAACCTCTGTTGTGTCAAAACTAACTCCTGTTTTGGATTGTTTTTTCCTCCCAACACTTCCGATATTTGTGCTTCCACATTCTTCACAGATTGCCATTCCTTTAGCAATTTGTTCAGTCGGCTGGTTGTTGCTACCTAACCAAGAGCTATCGGTTCAGTATTGATGTTTTTGATGTGAGTCCGGAGTTGTTCTTTGTTTATGACCTTGGTGTCCCTCTTTGTCATGTTTTCCAGCTCCAGTGGTAACACACTGGTCAACGTCACATTGTGGCTTGGTCTTGAACTTTCTCCTGACATTATGTAAGTGACGTACGAAAGCAGCAGTGGGGCGGGAGCGGCATTCCTCTGTCTCAAAACAATCCCTGATTTCATCGATATTTTTCAGCATGTCTTGGATTGCTGCTTTGATATCTGCTTCCAGGAAGGGATTGGTCATTTACCAAGGAAATATATCGTATTTTTCCGGAGTTGTAAAAATCATCAGTGGTGGAACACCTGAAATCCACATATGATTTTCTCCTGGTTCCCTGTGATCCACTGTTTATCCTTTTTCAAGCTTTTGTTTTCTATGATCTGCCCAGGTTGATTTGCT